>CATIWR010349316.1:0-17353 GCA_949677035.1 Omphalea diandra
AAAGATGAATTTGTCTACCTTTACCAACACATCCTCAATGATACCTCTAGGGTATTTAATTGATCTATCAGCTAATTGAATACTCATTTTAGTTGGTTTAGGCTCCCCTAATCCTAACTTAGCAAATAGTTTATAAGGCATTAGGTTTATGCTTGCCCCTAGATTAGCTAAAGCCCTATCAATTGTCAAATCACTAATGAGACATGGGATAGTAAAACTCTCTGGATCCTTGAGCTTTCGAGGTAGCTTATTTTGCAAGATGGCCAAACATTCTTCGCTAAGGATCACCGTAGATAACTCCTCAAGTCTCTTTTTGTTGGCTAGAAGTTCTTTTAGAAATTTTACATACTTGGGCATCTGTGAAAGAGCTTCAACAAAAGGTAAGTTAATATGGAGTTGCTTAAAGAGTTCAAGAAACTTACCATAATGTTCATCTAAGTGATCTTTCTTAAGTCTCGCAGGATATGGAATGGTAGGTATGAATTCCTTAACCGGCTTAGGACGTGTTTCACCTTGGTCTCGAGTCTCCGCTATACTTTTCTTCTCAACTTAAGCTTTAGGTCCAGCTTGTAATTCTTTTCTGCTCCTAAGGGTGATTGCCTTCATATGTTCCTTAGGATTTGTCTCTATATTACTAGGCAAACTACCTTGTGGCCTTTCTGAAATCATTTTAGCAAGCTGTCCAATTTGATTTTCTAAATTATGGATGAAAGCTCCTTGATTTCTCAACATTGTTTCATGATTCTTCAACGTGGCATCTTGAGCTTGGAGTCGAGCATCGAAAGTTTGGATGAAGTTGGTCATTAGCTCTTCCAAATTTGATTTCTTCTTTTGGGGTGGTTGTTACTGTTGTTGATAACCTGGTGGAGGATTATTCCTTTATTGCCCTTAGTTCCCCCATGAAAAATTTGGGTGGTTTCTCCATCCTGGATTATAAGTGTTACTATAGGGGTTATTTTGTGATCTTGGAATGTTCCCTATATAGTCCACTTGTTCTTGTTGCATTCTAAGCATATTAAAACAATCTTGGCTTTTATGTCCTATTCCATACAAGTCACACTGTAACACTTGACCCATTTGTGGTGCTAAAACCAATCCATCAATCTTTCTATTCAAAGCTTCAACTTGACTTGCCAAAGCAGTGACTGAATCAAGATTATACATACCAGCAGGTTTGTTACTCCTTGAATTTGTTTGCCACTGATATCCGTTCATTGCCATCTCCTCAATCAATGTTTAAGCACCTTCTGGTGTTTTATTATTGAGAGAACCTCCTGCTGTTGCATCTATCATTTAACAAGTCATGTGATTTAATCCACAATAGAATGTCTGAATCTGAACCCAAGTATCCAACCCATGTTATGGGCACTTTTTCAACAAATCCTTGAAGCGTTCCCACGTCTCATAAAGCGACTCGAAATTAGATTGAATGAACGATGAGATATCATTCCTTAATCTTGTTGACTTCACAGGTGGAAAATACTTCAATAAGAACTTCTCAGTCATCTGGTTCCATGTAGTAATAGAACCCTTTGGAGGTGAGTTTAACCACTATTTGGCCTTTCCCCTTAATGAAAATGGGAATAACCTTAACTGAATAGCATCATTCGTAGCTCCATTGATCTTGAAAGTGTTGCATATTTCCAAGAAATCAGCTAGATGAGAATTTGGATCCTCATCTGGCAAACCATCAAACTGTACTGACTGTTGCACCATTTGAATGATATTCGACTAGATTTCAAGAAGGGTAAAATAAGATAGAAAAAAAAAAAAGAAAAATAACGAAAGAAAAAAAATGGCTAAATTAGTAGATATAAAGTGTTTCTAATATTTTAGTCCTCGGCAACGACGCCAAAAACTTGATACGATCTGTCGCTGACACCTATAGATCGAATAGGCAAGTGCACCTATCGAGTATAGTATAGCGTAGGAGTATCGAGTATCGATCCCTCAAGGACTAAAAGTACTAGTATAAACTCTTTCTCTATTATTTAACTGGTAATTTTAAGTGAATTTATTAACTGATTAAAATAAAATAATTCAACAAAACTAAAATAATGAAAATATGAACTAAAGAGTGGGAAAAAGGTTATCAATATGACAAATAGCACTCAAATATTGAATCCCCCGAAAACTTATTAAGAAATTGATTTTTCGATAATACAATCTAATTCAATATTTATGGAACCGTGGAAATTCCTTTAATATGTTAAAAACTTTCTCAAGATCATTAACATCTAATTCTAGGTTGATTAATTGGAATCTCTTCCTAATTAAAACCCCTAAAATTGCATTATAGTTCTTTGAATTTCACTATTATGTTTGACCCTAATCCGGAAGATTTATGTTATCCTATCTCTAGGGGTACATGCAACTCCTTTTAATTGTGCTAGATCTATTCAATAACTTGATTTCTCAATCTGAATTTAAAGAATTAAGACAAGAATCAATATTCCAGATATATCAATTCAAGGAAATAAAGAATAAACACAATTGAATTCCATAAAATAATGAAAAGATTGTATTATCTAAAAAAAATTACAATTCAAAACTCATCTTAAGGTTCATCATACCCAAGTGCCTAATTAATTTAGTTCATAATTAAATTACTAACCAATATCAAAATAAAGAGAAAATAAAATAGAGAAGTTTTCATAATAAAACTCGTGTATTCTTCAATTCTTTTCAAGCTTGATAGTTGACCAATAATTCTTCTCATGTTGATAGCTTCTTCTCTAGGAAATAAAAACTCTCTAAAAATTAATTCTAATAATAATTCTCTTCCTCTTTCTACAAAGAACTCATCTTCTATTTATAGTCTCGTATTCATCTTTAAATTAGGAAAAATAACATCCTGCATTAATTAGGAATTGTAACAATTTCCTCTCTTGTGAAAAAGGAGCTGGTGAAGTTTCCACAACTGCATGGTCTTCTTGGATCTTCCTAATTTGAATGGAAATTGGACTTAAACTCTGTCTAACAAATATTAAAACTGGTCCCCAAAATAGTCAAAAATTTTTTTGGTCCCTGAACTTCTGAAATTGTACAATTCCATTCAGAAAACTTTCATAATTCATCAATAATCTCCAATTTTCAGGAATTCCTAAAATTATTAAAATACAAGCCAAAAGTGAGATATTATCTAGTATTCTTTTCAAATTAGACTTAATTAATAATAAAACTAGCCCTAAAAATATATTAAAAATAAAGAATATCACCATTCTTTGTGCACTAGAGCCAACAACCACTTTGGTGGATAAAAAGGTAGTTTTCAAGGGTGAAAGGAATGGCAATACCTACCTAATTGACTTAGACAATTTGGCTAACCAATCCTTTAAGTGTCTTATATTTCTCAGCAATGAACCTTAGCTTTGGCATAAAAGACTTGGACATGCTAGCATGCAGCTATTATAAAGCTTATCAAAAGGAAAGCTAGTGTAAGGTCTTCCCAAGTTAAAGTTGTCTAGAGACAAAATATATGGTCCATGCCAAATGGGAAATCAACATCAATCTTCTTTCAAAGCAAAGAACATTGTAAGTACATCTATACCTCTTTAACTCATTCATATGGACTTGATAGGAACTACTTAGAGTGCTAGTTTAGGTGGAAAACATTATGAACTTTTCCTAGTTGATGATTACTGTAGGTTTACTTGGGTTTCCTTTCTAGTTCATAAGCATGACACCTCGGATGCTTTTAAAAGTTTTGCAAAAAGGGTTCAAAATGAAAAAGGTTACTTCATTTCTTCTATAAGAAGTGACCATGCAAAAGAGTTTCAAAATGAATTTTTTAATTCTTTTTGCTTAGAGAATAGGATTTTTCATAACTTTTCAACTCCTAAAATACCACAACAAAATGGTATTGTAAAGAGGAAAAATAGAACACTAGTAGAGATGACTAGAACTATGCTCTATGAGTATTGCCTAATTACTTTTGGGCCAAAGCTATCAATACTTTGTGTTATATTGCAAATTGACTTTTCAAAAGACCCATTCTTAATAAGACTTCTTATGAGCTATAGAACAACAGAAAGCCTAAGTTATCATACCTAAGAGTATTTGGATGTAAGGGTTATATCTTGAATACTAAGGATAACCTTGGAAAATTTGACTCAAATGCAAGGCTAGATTACTTGTTAAGGGTTACAACTAAGAGGAATGCAATAACTATGATGAAACTTATGCCCCTGTAGTAAGATTAGAAGCCATTAGGATTCGTTTAGCATATGCATGTCACATGAATTTCAAACTTCTTCAAATAGATGTTAGGAGTGCATTTTTAAAAGACCCATTCTTAATAAGACTTCTTATGAGCTATAGAACAGCAGAAAGCCTAAGTTATCATACCTAAGAGTATTTGGATGTAAAGGTTATATCTTGAATACTAATGATAACCTTGGAAAATTTGACTCAAATGCAAGGCTAGATTACTTGTTAAGGGTTACAACCAAGAGGAATGCAATAGCTATGATGAAACTTATGCCCCTGTAGTAAGATTAGAAGCCATTGGGATTCTTTTAGCATATGCATGTCACATGAATTTCAAACTTCTTCAAATGGATGTTAGGAGTGCATTTTTAAATGGTGTCATTGAGGAGGAAGTTCAGGTTGAATAACCTCCTGTTTTAAATCTCATATCTTTCCAAATTATGTTTTTAAATTGAATAAAGCCTTGCATGGTTTGAAACAAGCTCCAAGAGCTTAAAATGAAAGGCTTAGTTATTTTCTTTTACAAAATGATTTTGAAAAAGGGAAGGTTGACATAACTTTATTTATTAAAAGGCATAATCAGGATATACTAATAGTGTAAATATATATTAATGATATCATTTTTTATGCTACTAATAAATCCCTTTGTAAGGATTTTGCTAAGTGTATGACTAGGGAATTTGAGATGAACATGATGAGGTATGATGAGAGAGCTCAAATTTTTCCTAAGCCTACAAATCAAGTAAATCAAAAAAGGGATCTTCATCAACCAAGCCAAATACACAAAGGACATACTTAAGAAATTTGGCATGGAAGGATGCAAAGTATCAAAAACACCAATGAGTGCTACCATTAAGTTAGACAAGGATGAATTGGGTAAGTTAGTTGATGAGAAGAGATATTGAGGTATGATTAGTTCTCTACTCTATCTTACAACTTCTAGGCCCGATATAATGTTTAGTGTATACATGTGCGGCAGATTTCAATCTTGTCCTAAAGAATCTCATTTTAATGTTATTAAAAGAATTTTCAAATATTTACATAGCACATTGCATCTAGGTTAATGGTATCCTAGAGATTCCTCGTTTAGCCTTATAGATTATTCGAATGTAGATTAGTTGATAGTCTTTTAGATAGAAATAGCACTTCCAGAACTTACCAATTCATAGGAAAATGCTTAGCGTCTTGGTTTAGTAGGAAGCAAGTTTTGGTTGCCTTATCCACTACTGAAGCTGAATATGTAGTTACGGGTTGTTGTTGTACCCAAGTCCTTTAGATGACGTAAAAATTAAAGGATTATGGCAAAGTTGTTTATCACATTCCCATCAAATATGACAAAACTAGTGTAGTAAATCTTTTAATGAATCCCATCCAACGTTCTAGGAGCAAATAGATAGACATTAGGCATCATTTTTTTAAAGATCATGTCTACAATGGTGATGTAGTGTTAGAATTTATAGACATAATCATCAACTTGTGGAAAGTTTAATAAAACTTCTCAATGAAGAAAGGATGAACTTCATGAAGAGAAAGTTGAGAATGCTTGATGAAAGCTCCTTGAAGTAAAAATTGGATCTTCTAGAGTACTCTTTGTGTGATGCATTATTCTTTATTGATTTATTGCTATGTGTGATGTATGTATTGCTTATTTCTTTAAATGTCTTAATTTTGCATGCAATTGTGTCTCTCTATGCCAATTTGCATGAATTAAGCATCAATACATTGAATGGATCACAACTTAGAAAGTCAAATCTTATTTCTCATAGTTACTTTTTCTTGCCTTATAATTCGCGGTCGCTATCCTTGATTCATGGTCGTGATTTACAGGTACTTGTCAATCCATCTGTCAACCATCAATTTGCGATCGCTACTTTCATTCCCTACTGCAAATTTTTTTCAAATTTGAAAAGTTTTTACTGTTGACCACGCCATTTACCGAGGATTTTTTGTCTGTTACTTTGATATTTCATAATTAATGGTCGTGACTTACTGTTCGTAGTTATGAATTTGAGTAACTACCATACATTAACTAATTTGATTGTCAACTAATGGCACTCTTTCATTTAATGCATTTTTAACCATTTGTGACCATTTCTCATATCCTTTTCTAGCATATATAAACCCTTGAAATAGTATTCCTACTCACATTTGCTAAAACACTTCATCCCTCTTCATTATTATTCTCACATTCTTCTTTCAACTCTTTTTCATCTACAATGGCCCCCAAAAAAGCCTCTAAAGCAAAGAAGGGAAAGGTAGTAGCTAAGCCATTTGGTCCTTCTGATATACACATGATGAAAAGGATCACTAAGGAGGAGAAGGATACGTACAAGGTAAACTCCTCTATGATAATCCAACCAAACAAAATCCCTTCCACATTTCTTCTTAAGTCACTTGGGATCACGGATGAGATCCATACCTATCATTCAAATCTGAGATGCAATAAGTTCATCTCTGCAACAAGCCTGATTATGAAGAGATAGTATGGGAAGCCATATGCGCCATGACTTTAAGTCGAAGAGTGGAATCCTATGCAAGACAATATGGGTTAGTATTTCGACCCTTTGGGGATCCTTTTTTGTATTACCTTTGAGCAACTTTCAAATCTTTTCAACCTTTAAATTAGGGATGACATTTCATTCATCATCTTTGCTCTTAACATCATCTACTCAAAGTTTTGGTCTTAAATTTCTATCGAGATCAAACACAACCCAAAAACTTCCCTAGCCAAATACAATCATACGCTACCCAATTGGCTACTTCATTGTATTATCCCCTTCTCTATCAATGCAAGAAGTGATGGTAATGAGAAAGTATCTCAAAAGGATCTAGCTTTTCTCTTTTATTTGACCAAGAATAAACCAATTCAAACTGATCAGTATCTTGTGGATCAATTGATCCATATGAGTACAAAACCTAAGAATCAGTTTCTTCTTCCCTCACATGTTACTGTCACCTATCGTTATGTCAATGCTCTTAACGAGGAAAATGAAAAATTCCTCACTAAGAAGTTTTACAATTGCATAATTTTTAGACCTACTCTACCTCATTAACGCTAAGGCAATTCACCCTGATTCATACACTTATACCTTGGGTGCTCTTAAGGCAAAGAAGGTAGAGACTTCCCAAGCCTCCAAAAGGAAGATGCTTGTTATTGAAGAATGGGCTCAATGCACTCCACCTCCTCTACCTAAACCCAAAGCCAAAATATCTCTTGCCTCCATCAACAAGAAGCTTGACAAGATGATAAGGATGATAAAGAAAAGATTTCTCCTACTCTCCCACCTCCACAGTGATTTGGTGGATCTTCAGGAGAAAGTTGGTGCTACCCCTTGCCACCTTTCAAACTTTGAGGATTGGGAGGACACACCTCAATAAGAAGATGGTGAAAAAGTTAAGGAGGGTGATTAGGCTCAAGATAGAGGAGCAGATGAAGCAACTGATGATTTTGGAGACGATGATAATTCTCTAATTTTCTTTGTTTATGTAAAGATTGTGATCCCACAGTTTCAAATAAATAAAAGTGTTATTTTTATCCTTTGCAATTGATTATTTCATATGTTATGTGATTGCTCTTATTTAATTCTTATACTTATTTGATCTTTGTGATTATTCTATCTCAATTTATGCACCTCATTCAATCTTTAAACTTTACCCTCTTTTTTATCTTTGCAAAGGGGGAGAGAATAGTAATGTGCATAAAGGAAGTATAAGTTAAGGGGGAGCAAGGAGCAAATAGCAATAGGAGCATTCCTTTTCAAACTTACAATTCTTTGATTATTTAATCAACAAGCTTTTTTTTAAAATCATTGACCATCTCAACTTCATACTCTTGCAATTCATTTTCTTTAAGTAAAATCAATCTAAGTTGTCAAAATCAAAAATAGGGAGATTGTTAGACTAGGTTGGTCAAACATAAGTCATAAGCCTCTTTTGATCTTGACAATAAAGATTAATTAGTTCTAATATTTCATTTAAGTGTTGTTTTCTAGTTGATAAGATATTGTCTCATTGGAAGTTAGATGGAAGTTTAAATATCTAACTTTGAGTAAGACATCCAAATTAGCAATCAGTATCCCCTAATTCGTGACCGCAACCTTGCAATAAGGATGGATGGAGTTAGGCTAGAAGAATTTACAATCGAATTTGTAGTTTTAATTTAGTCGAGGGAAGCTTAATTAAATCACAAAGAGATTTATGGTGGTGTTCGCATCCGCAGTTGTGATCGTAAATTTCATAGTTAATAGGTGGAAAGCAGGTCTGTAACCAGATCACCCAAGTGTCCAAAGCAACAGTTGGAACATCAAAAATCACGAGGGCAAAGCATCTGTCACCATTGCGACTCAAGAAAGTGTTGTCTCCTCACCAAATAGAAGAATTCATAGTCTCTATCACCCCTAAGAAGAAATTAAATCGCACCCACAACTTTTGGTTGGATGGTCAAACACAACGACTATATTTCTTGAGTGTCCAATGGGTGAAGGACACGTGGATTAGCCATTAGACACAAAAAAGGGTTCTTTACCGCAATTTAAGGCTTTTCAACATAAATTGAAAAATCACAACAGCGAAATGCCAGTCACGACTGCAACTTTTGACTGACAGACATTTAATGCAAAATTTGCCTACTTACCTTAAGGATTTAGGTATGGATTATTAGTAACGTCTCTTTGGTGGATGTTATCTATAAATACTCCACCAAACATATGTAAATGAAAGTGGATTTCATTTATTGTAACCAAAGTCTTGCAAAATTACTACTCATTCTTCTTATTTTTGTTTATGAGTTATTGGTTGTTTGTTGTTAGCATTAAACACCTTTGTAATTGGGTTGAGAGTTAGCCTAACTTCTAAAACTCTTGTAATAGGTTGAAGTGTGAGCCTATCCAAAACACTTGAATGAGGTTTTATGTGAGCCTCACAACACAAATTGTAAGGGTTATGTGTGAGCCATAAAACACAAAATTATACAAGTTAGGTATGAGCATGGAAACACCATTTTTAGTTGAGTGAATATCCAGTTGTGAAGAATTGAGGAGTGGATATAAGGTTTGTTAACATCCGAACCACTATAAACATCTTGCGTTCAATTTGTCTACTCCTTATTTATCTAATCTCCTCACCCTTCCTCTAAAATTTGTAATCTCCCACCAATTCAACTTCCCTTCTTAGTGCACTAAAGCCAACATGGGCATGCCTTATGACTGGCAAAAATATATACATTTGTGTTAAAAATGAGCACCCACGCTTGAACTAATGAGGTCTTTTGCTTCAAAAGAATAATTTCTCTCTTTTTATATTTAATTTTTGAAAAAAAAAAAAAAAGAGCTCACTAATCAGTGTTATCCCTTTCTTTCATTCTCTAACCTATTTCTTTGCCCCAATTGGAGAAGATAGAGTGAGAATTACATAAGATGGAGCAAAACCTAGGAGCATAATTCGAGAGTATGGGATTCATCCCACCATTCTCGCCTAGCCCATAGATGCCATCTGGTTCAAAGTTCACAATTTAAGGATGTTTTCTTTAACTTTAAACTGCTATATTTTTTCCTTTAATTGTCATATGTGAGCTTTGATTATCATACATTAAGGAAAATGTATGTTCCAACTGTGGTGGAGGGGGGGAGGGGGATTGACATTAGAAGTTTTTACTTGTTTTCATAATATGTGCTAGCTTGTAATGTTCTTAATATTCATTGGCTCTTACTCTCTAATTTTTCTTTTTGAAATTCTTAAATTATTTAAGATTCATCTTGGTTAATTTTAAGTTAATATGCTTTTAGATACAATTTAAGATGTATGAATAGATTCAAATATGAATAGTTGATTTTTAGTTGCTAAAATAAATATCTCCTCACCTCCTTGAATAGTTGATTTATATGAAAACTATACAAGATTTTATGTATATTCACCATTTTTGTGAGGTCCTAAGCCAATGAACAATCTAACATTCTTTGTTCCATTTATTTTTGTTGAATGAATATCATTCATAGTTTATTTGTTCCATAACCAATTTTGTTATACATATTGAAGCCACATTATGAGATTTTACGCATTAAAATGATAAGGCAAAACACCCACCTCTAACACACCCAAAACCTTTGTTTTTGTCTTTATTTTAGCCTAACCCTTTTTCTTCATTAATTTTTATTTTACTATCACACTATACCCCTTTCCATCTAGTTATCCATTTTTTTTATTTTGAATCTTAATTCGAAGGGATATTTGGACTCACTATTTGGACATTTTAGTGCTTTTTTACAAAGCTTTGAATAAAATTGCTCAGTTATATCAAGTTGTACTATGCTTAAAACAATTGTGCAAGGTTCATTTGATATTTAATTATACGTCCAAAAATAAGAAAAAAAAGAAGAAACAAAAAGAAAATGTTCATATTTTTTACAACTTGATTGAATTAGCATTTTGAGGTGATTAAAGTTAAGGTTCATTTAATGAGTTCATTCTTCTCCTTCTGATTTCTTCTTTCATAAACATTCCTTTTTCATTAAACCACTTATGCCCTATTACTTCCTATTTAAGGCCCTCAGATTTTTGCATTTAATTCACATTTTATAGGTGAGATGTGATATATGAGCAAGTCTGTGGTAATATCATTTTTATGATTTGATTGGGAGTATAAATGATGCCCTAGACACTTTGAGTGCATAGAGTGAAATCTATGAGATAGCTATTAAATTTTATTACACTTTGATTTCAAAAAGATTATTGAGGTAGTGAGTGACTTTATGCTAGTCTATAAGATTCCATTTTATGAAATACTTGTTTTTTTTTTGTTTTTGTTATCGATTAAATTAATTCTTTAAGTTATGTTATCTTAAAATTGTTATGGATGAGTTATGGAAAGAATGAAGAAAGGGATTATGAGAGACTTTGAGCTATTGAATGCTTAAGGACAAACATTATTTTGTTGCGGCAGAGTTTGTTAGAGTGCATATTGTTCATTAATTTTGCAACATTTCTTCTTATTTTTCTTATATTTTGCACCTAAGAATAAAATTGTAATTGTGTTTTATTTTATAGGAGCAATTTGATTATTAGTGCCAAAATGAGCTTAAAGATGATTATTGAAGATGAATTGGCAATTTCTCAAGTTTTTGGAATAAGCTTCAATTTTTAAGCAGAAGAAGTTTGTTGATAAGGCATGAGCATACTCTATTAACCAAATTTCTGTGAATTTTAGCCTAATTAGGAGATAATTAGATTTTATTTATTTTCTTTGTTTCGATAGATGTTATTTTTCTTTTAGAACATCTATTTTAAAGGAGATATGATTGCTATTAGAATTTAAAAGAATCTTTTTAGAGATTTGAGATTACCTTTCTATGTCTATAAATTAGAACAAATATTGGGGAGAAAGATATATAGAGAAACTTTTTCTTTTCAACAATATTTTTTATTTCATCAAGAGTAGCTAAATTCTTTTTATTTTGGTTGAAGATTAATGAAGCTTTGATTTTACATCTATTGTGAGATCTAATTTATTTTTTATTCATTTTATTTCTTTTGAGTATTTATTTATTCTATACAATCTTGAGATGACTATTTGTCTAAATTAAATAACTAACCAATATTTAATTATCAACTTAGTATATGGCTAATCAAAATTTTATATTTGTAATTGATTGAATATTTTGATATTTGTGGCAAATGACATCATTGTGTATAGTGTTGTAAGAATAAAAAATCTAATTTACATGAACCAAGCTTATGTGTTTGTTGATTAGAATTGAGTCTCTCTAGTTTCTAATGATGTTAATAGATTAAATTTTAAGAGCTTGTTTGGGGTTGTCTATTGATTAGGGAAGTAATCAAAAAGGTTATTTTGTTTATCGATAAATTAAGGAGAGACGACTATTAGAGCTTGTTATTAATTATAACCAATTTATTCATGAGCAGTAATTTTATCCTTGCAATAATGATCAATAGTTGCATAAAAGTTAAATTAATTTATTAACCAAAAGCTTGTGTCATATTGATTTATTTCTTAACTTTGTTATCTCATTATTCTGGATTTATTTACAATCATGGATTCATAAAATCTCCCCCTCCCCTTACTTTATTTTTCTATTTTAAGTATTGTAAATCTAACAATCCATATGGACACAACTCTACTTACCACCATATACAAATTATTTTTGAGTAAGAATTATATTTTATTGGATTTGGCACCCATCAATCATCTGTAGAGTAAGAGTCAAAGGGATTTACCTCTTATTTATCATTACTCTCACTTCTACTATCTGAATCACTTGAGGATGGATTCTTTCCTTCATTTAGAGTTATGAAGCAGATGTTGCCATTTCCTTATCATCATCTAAGCTCTATTTTCCATATTCACTAGAGTCATCCCAAGTTGCTTTGATAGCTTCCTTTCCCTTTTTAAAGTGATGCTTATTGGAAGAATGTCTATGCTTTTTTAGCATTAGACAATCTATTTTGAGATGCCTTTTCCCATTATTCTTATAACAAATGATTTAATGTGTTCAAGACTTCTTGTAGACTCTCCTCATCTTTCCTTTCTTATTGACAAGGAATTTCTTCACTTGACTTAAGATGAGGGCTAGTTGATCACCCTCACGACCATTATCACTTTCATTAGAAGAGATTACGAAAAAATGGAAGGAGTTTCAAATGCCTCTTTTGCAGCAATGACCTTCTTGTTTTATCCTTCATCACCAACTAGCTTTTTTAATGTGATTTTATGTGTAAGAAGTTTGCCCAAAGTTCATCTAAGGACAGTTCTTTTAGCTTGTTAGCCTCTTTGATAGCAATCTTTTTGGCTTCCCATTTCTCCTTAGAAAGAATTCTAAGGCCAAAATAGCCTTATAATGTCTCCATAATGTTTATAAATCTTTTGTACATCTCTGTGATATACTCATGAGATTGGTATGTAAATACCTCATACATATAGTATGCATTTGGATCCTCTTCTTTTTTACTTAACTAGTTCCCTTACATTGAGTTTAAACTGTGTTCCAAATCTCTTTGACTGTTGTACGCATATTTAACTTTAAATACTAAGATTATGGATGACACAAAACAAGACATCAGGTTAGCCTTTGTCTCTTTAGGTGCTCATTCACTTTTTTTCATTGATGCCACCACATCTCCAACTATTTTGGTTGGAACTTCTCTTCATTTCTTTATAATGTCCCAAAGGTCTATAGTTTCATTGACTATAAATATCTCCATTATATTCCTCCAATAGACATAATAATCACTTTTAAAGAGTATGGTTTATGGATGGATTGTGATTCCTCTTGGTTTGCCATGATCTTTGTTCTCAATAATTAAATTTGATCAAGAGAGACCTTGCTTTGATACCACTTATTGTCTTAAGATGCCTTAGAGGGGGTGAATAAACAATGATAAATAATTAAAACTTTAAAAATTGAGGAAAAGATGAATCACAAGATAGAGATTTACAGAGATTCAGGCCCAACTTGCTTACACCTTTTCCCTTAGTGTGCAACTAGAGATTTTCACTAACAAATAGCTTATCAGATGTTATTTAAACTTTGAAAAGTTATTTTATCATGCATCACTCAAGCATTTCTAATGGTTAATTTACCAAATGCCATCAAACCTTACTAGATAGTTTATAGACACTATCTAAAATCTATCTAAGATAGATTTAAGGCACTATCTTAAGCTTTTTACAATAGTATAGAAAGTTCTAGCTACCCAACCTAAGTAATGATCATCTCACAAGAACTACAAGTATTGCTCAAAGAAGGATCACTCTTAAAACACTCAATCTAATCTTTTATAAAAGTACTACAACATAAATCAAATATTATAGGTTGAGATAAGTCATAAGCTAAATACTAAAGGAGTTTCAAACAACTTCTTCTTCTTCTTCTTCCCTTTAAAGATAACTCACTAAGTTTTCAACAGAATGTGTAAGGAAAGCTTTAGTCTTGAAGTTACTCTTTGTTCCTTATAGCAATATTTATTCTCTTAATTTTCATATGTATCAAAATATGTTTGAGGTATATATATATATATATCAAAGAAAAACTAGATAGTACTAACATAATTTTGAAACTATCAATCTAACCATTATTTCCACGTTAAAAGTCATTGTAAATGTAGCCACAATATTTGGATGGTTAACAAGTTTAATTGTTGACTTCAATAGCCATTGGTTTTCATTTTTCTTTTCTTGAAAACAATCATTGAGATGAGCACACAGTCATTGAATCTCCGAGTTTTTAACAGTCATTAAGCAATTTCAATTTTACATTAGATTCCCTAGTCTTATTAAAAGGCTTTTTGCAACCGTCATTGTATATAGTCCCACACTCCATACACTATCAGTAATTTTTAGAGGCTTTTCCCACATTCATTAAAACCTATAACTTGCTTGGTATTTTGTACAAACTCCATAGCACTATCTAAAGCACTTTTTTAATGCTTATTTTTTATATATACAATGCTCATTGTTATGTCAACAATCACTGAATGACTTTAACACTCGTTGTTGTCTCATTGTCTTAGTTATATCAATAAGGGTTGAGCATTTCTCCATTGTCGTTGAATTATGGCCATAGTTGTTGAATATTATCCATAGTCATTAAGTGTATTTCAATTTATAACCAATTCTAGAGGACTTTCTCAATTGTCCATTTCGCTTTTTCAATAGCATTATACACTTCAACGATCTTTGGATGGTAGTCCATGGTCATTGACAGATCTTGCTTCAATTTCCTTATGTCTTTGGTATTTCTTATTTGTCTTAACTTTCTTTGATCATGTTTGAAGACTATTGATTCTTAATATTGAACTTTCTTAAGATGTGAAGAACTTTTCTTGAGTTTCCTTGAACTGAACTTCTTGAATTATAATTTAATAGATCTACAAGAACCACTATGAGTTAAATATTTGTGATCATTAAAATAAGAATTGGAACCTCAAACGTTAAATGCATTCTCTCTCTCTCCTTGTTCTTACTTTTTATACTAGATCACTGGTATTTTCTTTGGCAAATTTCGTGGATGCCAGTATAATACCCACAATTAGTTCTCATTTTTTCATTGCCCTACTACTTTTCTTTTTTCAATTCTATTTATTATCTTCTCTCTTGTTTATTGGTTAGTTGATTTTTTATTTTAATCTTTATATTTTTTTATCTAATTATTTTATCCTAAGTTGATATTTTATGAATTTTATAGGATATTATGATATAATACTATTATGTAAAATTTTAAATTATTTATATAATTTATTCATTATTTTATAATAACTGTATTAAAAATAAGAATCATTAAAAGTAATAAATAATTATGTATATTAATAAAATTATTATTTAAATACTTAAAATTATCCTTATTATAGTATTGTATATGTTTTATAAATCTCCCATATTATTCCTAAAAAAACTCCCATATTATGTCATTATATTTGGAGTAGGGGTATGCAAATGATCGGTTCGGTTTTTTACTAAAATCAATCAGACTAAAATTTTTATTTTTTAAATCAAAACGAACCGATTTTTTTAAAAAAAAAAAAAACTGATTTAATAGAATCGATTTAATCAAACTTTACAGATATACAAATCAAGTTGAACCAAATCTATATAATTTTGGTTTGGTTTAATTTACATATATTTTAAATTTAGTTTGGTTCAAATTTATCTGATTTAATGATAACTTTAATTTTTTGGTATTTTATATAAAAAAATCAAAACCGAAAATCGAAAATTTTTAAAAATAAAAATCAAACTAAATCGATTTTTATTAAAAAATTAAATCGAATCTATTGAATTAAATTAATTTAATATATTTTTCATTTTAGTCCAGCTTTTGCTCACCCGTATGTGGGGACGATTGCTCTTTAAACACGTTGTAATTTGCGTGTGCCTTAAGGTTTTTCATCATCAATCACTGTCATGTGGAATCCACCATAATAATTTTTTTATTTGACACGATTCTTCTGTTCCTGTAGCGCGGTGCTATATTTATCATTTCCTTTCAATCATTATATAAGCATTATGATGGAAACTTCTGGATTTACCACAACCCATCAAATTAAAGAAGAAAAGCAAATAAGCAAAAAGAATTATGGCGTCAATCTTATTAGTGATTCCTTAATCGTTTATTGAACATTTTGTTTGATATTAGCTTTATGAAAACCCCAATTTGAAAAGGGCTTTATTATTAGCCCGTTCTCTCAAAAAGAGAAAAACGAATCGTTGTTCATTTTATGACAGGCTCTCCTTTCTTTTCTTTTTGTTTCCTTTAATTTGAAGATATTTTTCTTTTCTTGTTCGATTTTATTTATTTTAATTTTTAGAGAAATATAATTTTAAAAAATATAAAATATTTTATAATTATTACTCTATGATATTAATTTATTTTGATGATAAAAATATTTATGTTAACAAAATCTGGATAATATCACATTTTATAATATAAATTTTTGAAAAATATATTTCTTTGAGAGTTAGTGAATAACTTAAATATAAAATTGATAATATTTTCTAAGAGGAAATATGTGAACCAAACGCAATAAGAACCTCTGTTTCTAAAAAATAATTTCTTATAAAGTACCATTTCTCCAGAAATTAAATCTCTGAAAGTAAGTCTATTTTTTATATATAATTAAATAGAAAAAAAGAATTTAAATTTTGGAAGCCTTTTATTGTGAGAATTTATTCAGGATTTAGTATATGAATTTAGAACATCATTCATGATTAAGCGAAACCAAAATTGCGTACCTGTTTGTGTAGTAGATTTGAAAGCGGAAACAAGTTGTATACCTCTTTACGCGTTGGATCTCCAAATTGTTCCGATCCATTATTCTGATCACTGAAAATAGAACACTCGGATAATAGGTCAGAAGAATTGACAAAGGGAGCTAAGTCTTCCTCTTCTTGACCTTCTCACAAGACGGCTACAATGGGTGTAGCAATTAGGGTTTTCAATCATCATGAAGGCAGGAGAGAGGACCTAACCTATTTATAATAAATTTTAACAGGCACACCCATCACAAGTCCATGTTAAAATAGGCATACACTGACCGACTTCCATATTGGCTCATAAAATGTGTCACAAGCCCATAACTCAATTGATCATATTTTAATTAGGCTTACCCCAAATCAATAAACTATATTATTCAGTCC
>CATIWR010349370.1:0-28758 GCA_949677035.1 Omphalea diandra
ATGTAATAGCCTGTGTGGCAAGATCATTTGATAGCCTATGTGGCAGTACTATAATAGTCTGTGTGGCAAGATCATTTGATAGCCTGTATGACAATGATATAATAGCCTGTATGGTAAGAACATTTGATAGCCTATGTGGCAGTACTATAATAGCCTGTTTGGCAGGAACTTTTGATAGCCTGTGTGGCAATGAGATCTATAGCCTGTGTGGTAACAATATATATATATAGCCTATGTGACAACTAAAAATGAAAGCCTTTGTGGCAGTAATATCTATAGCCTATGTGGCAGAAATTTATGACAACATGTATGGTAATAACCTTTGACTGCCTATGTGGTATTTAAGAGGAATAACTCTTTATTTCGTACTTGGATATGAAGATGAGTTATTTATGTTTAAATATTGTTACGGTATTTGAGATTGAAGTATCGTTATGCATTTACTTACTGAGTATGCAAACTCACTCTTTTGCATGAAATTTTATTTCATGAAGAGTAGACTAAAGACTGTGTCCAGTTATATTTCAAGGTTGCTGTCTAGCAGTCTAAAAGAGGTTGGGCCAGTATGCAGTCTATTAGTATTCCAACTGGTTTAATCATGTATACTTTATTGTAAATAATGACTATGTTGTGAATAAGAGACATTGTGTGAGAAAAATAAATATGATAAATAAATGATAATTGACTTAAGGTCTTTTAATAGTAATGGATAGACTTAGAGCATTTAATGACGATTTAATGGGGTGTGACATCAATAGTATTAAATAAAACATCAATTGTCTTCAACAATGCCAACTCTTCGCTTCCTCATTTCTACTGCAATATCAATATGTTGTCTAGTTCCTTTATCTTTCCCAAAAAGCTGACATAATTGATAGTTCTTTATTTTTAGTATTTTTAGGACTAGTTTTATTATTAATTGAGTCTAATTTGAAAAAAAAATCATATGATGTCTCACTTTGGGCTTGTATTTTGTGATTTTATAGGAAATCCTAAAAATTGGAGCTGATTAATGAATTATGGGGGTTTTTTGAGTGAAATTATGCAGTTTCAGAAGTTCAAGGATCAAACAGAAATTTGACAGTTCAGGGACCTGTTTTGGTATTTTTCAGACAAAATTTCAGTCCTTTCCTAATTCAATTGAGAAAGAATCCATGTAGTATTTGGGAAGGCTCGCCGTGTCCTAACCTAAAGGAGGGAGGATATAATATTTTTTTTCCTAAATTGTGGGAAGAGGTTGTTTTTCCAATTTTGGGAGGAGTATGAGCATTAATAAGAGGAGGAGAATTTCAAGGGAAAAGGTTTTTTTTTTTTGTTTTTTTTCCTTTTTCTGGGAAGAAGCAGAGGAAAGAGGAGAATTATTGGTCATCCATCAAGTTTGAAGAGAATTAGAGGCTACAAGGTCTATTTTATTTTCTCTTTATGTTGATGTTGACTGATAATTTCATTATTAACGAAATTAGTTAGGCACTTGGGTATAATGAACCCTAAGATGAGTTTGAATTGTGATTTCCTTTAGACAATATAATTTTCTCATTCTTTTATGAAATTCAATTGTATTTGTTCTTTATCTCCTTGAATTGATATGTCTGAAATATTGATTTTCGCTTTACAATTCTTTAAACTTGGATTGAAAAATCAAGTTATTGAATATATTTAACACATTGAAAGGAGTTGCATGTAACCCTAGAGATAGGATAACATAAATCCATCGGATTAGGGTCAAATCTAATAGTGAAATTCAAGAGAACTATAATGCGAGTTTAGGGGTTTTAATTAGGAAGAGATTTCAATTAATCAACCTAGAATTAGATGTTAATTATCTTGAGAAGGATTTTAACATACTAAAAAGATTTCCACGGTTCCATAAACATTCAATTAAATTGTATTGTTGGAAAATTGATTTCTTAATAAGTCTTAGGGGATTCAATATTAAAGTGTCATTTATCATATCGGTCACCTTTTCTTTTCCACTCTCTAGTTCATATTTTCATTATTCTAGTTTGTTGAACTAATTTATTTTAGTTTTTAATTAGTTGATTAATTCACTTAAATTTACCGATTATATAATAGAAAATGAGCTAATACTAGTACTTTTAATCCTTGTGAGGTCGGCACTTGATACTCCTACTCTATACTATACTCGATACGTGCACTTTCCTACTAGATCTGTAGGTGTTGGCCTAAGATCATATCAAGTTTTTAGCATCATTGTCGGGGAACTAAAATATTGGGAACACTTTATATTTATTAATTTAGCCAATTTTTCTTTGTCGTAATTTTTTGTTTCATTTTAGCCTTTTTTTTAGTCTCATTTTTTTAAAACTTTATTGTTGTTGCTACTCTTTTCAGGGACTTTAGCGGTGTATGACTCGAAGCAAAACAATTGAGATAGAACCTAAAGACCTAAAATAGAGAGAACTGTCCATCAAAATTTAAGGCAAAAGCATCAAAAGAATGTTGAGCATAATCAAAAGATAGTAATCATGGCATATCATCATATGACTATGTTTGACTATGCCAAACCCACTGTAATAGATATTGGAACAAGTATAGTGAGGCTCTATGTTGTAGCCAATAATTTTGAGATCAAGTTTAATATCATTCAAATGGTGCAACAGTCGATACATTTTAATGGTTTACCAATTGAGGATCTAAATGCCTATCTTGCTGATTTTTTAGAGATATGCTACACTTTCAATATCAATGGAGCTACGAATGACGTCATTCATTTAACGTTATTCCCATTTTCATTAAGGGGAAAAGCCAAATGGTAATTGAACTCACTTCCTAAAGGTTCTATTACTACATGGAACCAGATGACAAAGAAGTTTTTGTTGAAGTATTTTCCATTTCTCAAGTCGGTAAAATTAAGGAATGATATATCATCGTTCACTCAATTTGATTCCAAGTCATTTCATGAGATGTGGGAACAATTCAAGGATTTGTTGAAGAAGTGCCCATAACATGGGTTAGACACTTAGGTTCAGATTTAGACATCCTATTATGGATTGAATCAAATGAATCATCAAATGATAGATGTAGAGATAGGAGGTTCTCTCAATAATAAGACCCTATATGGACATCAAGCATTAATTGAGGAGATGACAATGAATGGATATAGTGGCAAACCAATTCATGGAGTAACAAATTTGCTGGTATATATAGTCTTGATTCAATCACTGCTTTGGCAAGTCAAGTTGAAGCTTTGAGTAGGAAGATTGATGGATTGGTTTTAGCACTATAAAGGGGTCAAGTGTGGCAATGTGACTTATGTGGAATGGGAAATAAAAGCCAAGATTGTCCTAGTGTACTTGGAATGCAATAAGAACAAGTGGACTATATGGGGAATGTTTCAAGGTCACAAAATAACCCCTATAGTAACACCTATAATCCAAGATGGAGAAACCACCTAAATTTCTTATAGGGGAACCAAGGAAAATAAAGGAATAATCCTCTATTAGGGTTCCAACAACAATAACAACCACCATAAGAGAAGAAATCAAATTTGGAAGAGCTAATGACGAAATTCATCTAATCTTCTAATGCTCGACTACAAACTCAAAATGCCATTTTAAAGAATCATGAAACAATGTTGAGAAATCAAGAAGCTTTCATCCACACTTTAGAGAATCAATTTGGATAGCTTGCTAAAATGATTTCAAAAAGGCCATAAGGGAGTTTGCCTAGTAATACAGAGACAAATCCTAAGGAACATATGAAGGCGATCACCATTAGGAGTAAAAAAGAATTACAAGCTGGACCTAAAGCACAAGTTAAGGAGAAGAGTTTAAAGGAGATCTAAGACCAAGGTGATGCACATCCTAAGTTGGTTAAGGAATTCAAACCTACCATTCCATATCGTACAAGACTTAAGAAAGATCACTTAGAAGAGCATTATTGTAAGTTTCTTGAACTCTTTAAGCAATTTCACATTAACTTACTGTTTGTTGAAGCTCTTTTGCAGATGTCTAAGTATGCAAAATTTTTGAAAGAACTCCTATCCAACAAGAAGAGACTTGAGGAGTTATCTATGGTGATCCTTAGTAAGAAGTGTCTGACCATCTTGTAAAACAAGCTACCTCGAAAGCTCAAAGATCCAGGGAGTTTTACTATCCTCTGTCTTGTTGGTGATTTGATAATTGATAGGGCTTTAGTTGATCTAGGTGCAAGCATAAACCTAATGCCTTTTAAATTGTTTACTAAGTTAAGATTAAGGGAGCCTAAACCAACTAAAATTAGCATTTGATTAGCTGATAGGTTAATTAAATACCCTAGAGATATCATTGAGGATGTTTTGGTTGAGGTAGACAAATTCATTTTTCTAGCTGATTTTGTCATACTTGATATGGATGTTAATGTTGAGGTTCTATTGATTTTGGGCCGATCATTTTTGGCTATAGGTAGAGCTTTGATTGATGTTAGTGTGGGTAAATTAGCTTTAAGGATTGAAGATGAAGAAGTGACCTTTAAAATTTCTGATGCTTTTAAACATTCACTTGATCAAGATGACACTTGTTATTTCATTGATTCTATTGATTGTGTTGTTTTTTTATTATATGTAGACAATTATCTCACGAGATCCATTAGAGCATTGTCTTGTTCAAGGTGAGGAGATAAGCAAGGAGGAAGATAGGAGGAGTGAGCAAATAGCCTATCTAGAGGCTAATGAATCAATGATAAGAAGGAAAGCCTTTGAGGAGATTGATAGGAGTAAGGAGCATAAATTAAAACCATCCATTGAAGACCCATTTATGTTAGAGTTGAAGAAATTGCTTGAGCATTTGGAATATGCATTTTTGGAAAAAGATTCAAAACAGTGATTATAGCATCTAATATGAAAGATGAGCAAAAAGAGAAACTTTTAACTGTACTTAAGGAACACAACAGGGCAATTGCTTGAAAGATCTCAGACATAAAAGGAATTAGTCCCTTTTTCTGCACACACAAGATTCTCATGGAGGATGACTTCAAATCAATTGTACATCTATAAAGGAGACTGAATCCTAACATGAAGGAAGTTGTAAAAGCTAAGGTAATTAAATTACTTGATGCATGAGTGATTTACCTTATTTATGACAATTCATAGGTGAGCCCTGTACAAGTAGTACCAAAGAAAGGAGTGACTATTATTCCAAATGAGAAGAATGAGTTGATTCCCATAAGAACTGTCACCGGGTGGAGAGTATGCATTGACTACTAAAAGTTGAATAATGCCATAAGGAAAAATCACTTTCCCTTACCTTTCATGGATAAAATCCTTGAGTGACTATCAAAGATATGTACTATTGCTTCTTAGATGGCCCATCCGGTTACTTTCAAATTCCTATTGCTCTAAAGGACCAAGAAAAAATGACATTTACTTATCTCTATGGTACGTTTGCTTATTGTCAATTGCCTTTTGGATTGTGTAATGCATCTGCTACTTTTCAGTTGTGTATGATGATAATTTTTGATGAACTTGTGGGAAATATTATAAAGATATTTATGGATGATTTCTCTATTTTTAGTGATTCTTTTGATTTATGCCTTCATAAACTAGAAAGAGTGCTTAGACGTTGTGAGGAGACCAATTTGGTGTTAAATTGGGGAAAGTGTCATTTTATGGTTAAAGAAATAGTTTTAAGGCACAAAATATCATGTAGAGGGATTGAGGTGGATAGGGCAAAAATTGAAACTATTTCTAAATTACCACCCCTAACTTCAATTAGGGCAATTAGGAGATTTTTAGGGTATGTCAGGTTTTATAGAAGGTTCATTAAGGACTTTTCTAAGATTGTTAAGCCTTTAACTAAGTTGCTTGAAAAAGATGTGTCCTTTATTTTTACTCAAGAATGTTTAAAAGCATTTAACATTCCTAATAAGAAATTGACCAATGCCCCAATCATGGTGGCATCGAATTGGACTATTCCTTTTGAACTAATGTGTAATGCAAGTGATTTTGCAGTAGGCACAGTTCTTGGATGGTGGAAAAACAAGCATTTTTAGCCCATGTACTACGCTAGCAAGACTCTCATGGATGTCTAAAAGAATTATACAATTACAGAGAAGGAGATAATAGTTGTGGTTTTTGCATTTGATAAATTTAGATCCTACTTGATATTGTCTAAAAGTTATTTTTTATACTGACCACTCCACTCTGCGTTATTTGTTCATTAAATTAGATGTTAAACCTAGATTAATTCGATGGATTTTGTTGTTGTAGGAGTCTGATCTTGAGATCCATGATAAGAAGGGTGCTGAAAACCTGGGAACTGACCATCTATCTCATTTAGAGAATCCAAATTTAGGAAAGCTCGATGATGTTAAGGTAAATGATCAATTTCCTGAGGAACATCTTTGCAATAATGAAGAGGCAAGTGATTTGGATATTCCATGGTTTGTTGACATAACAAATTTCGTAGCAAATAAAGTTCTGCCAAAGGGAATGTCTCAGCATCAAAAGAGAAAGTTCTTTTCAGATTTGAGGAATTATTTTTGGGAGAACCCCTAATTTTTCAAAATTTGTGCAAATTAAATTGTGAGGAGATGTGTCCCAACTTTAAAAGGATGGGAAATCTTAGAGCATTACCATGCTAAACCTGTTGAAGGACATTACAATGCAAATAGGACAACCCATAAAGTATATAAATTAGGTTTCTATTGGCCGATTATCTTTAAGGATGCCCAAAGGTATGTAGAGCAATGTGATAATTGCCAACACTCAAGTGATATCTTTCATCATGATGAAATGCCTCAAAACTATATTTTGGTATGTGAAATATTTGATATTTAGGGTATTGACTTCATGGGTACCTTCCTAACTTTATTTGGAAATAAGTACATCATAGTTGTTATAAATTATGTTTCTAGGTGGGGTCAAAGCACAAGCTTTACCCACAAATGATGCTAGGATTGTAGTTAAGTTCCTTAAGAAGCTTTTCTCATGTTTTGGCACACCTCGAGCAATAATAAATGATAGGGGTACTTATTTTTACAATGTTCAATTCAAAAAGGTGCTTAAAAAGTATGGTATCACACATAGAGTTGCAACCCTATATCACCCTCAAACAAGCAGTCAAGTTGAGGTAGCTAATAGGGATCTCAAACGGATTCTTGAAAAGACGGTTCCATAATCTAGAAAAGATTGGTCCTTAAACTAGATGACGCTCTTTTGGCTTATAGAACACCTATTAGTACTATGCCATATATATTAGTTTATGGAAAAACGTATCATTTGCCTATAGAGCTTGAGCATAAAACATATTGGGTATAAAACTTCTTGATTTTAATCTTGGCCTTTCAAGTGAGAAGCAGAAACATTAAGTGAATGAGCTTGAGGAATGACAATTGATGGCATATGAGAACTCTAAATTGTATAAGGAGAGGGCTAAGAAGCACCACGATAAAAGGATTCGTCAATCCAAGCAGTTCAATAAAGGAGATCGAGTACTTTTTTATAATTCTTGCCTCAAATTATTTTTGGGTAAGCTTAAATCTAGATGGTCTGAACCGTTCACCGTCAAACAAATTTTTCCTTATGGCACAGTCGAGGTAACTCATCCTAAAAAAGGTACATTTAAAGTGAATGACCATCGTTTAAAGCTCTATCTCGAAGGTGAGTTCGATAACAAAATGGTTAGTGAGGAGTTAAAACTTCTCAAATTTGAGTAAGATTGCTCATAGCTTCATCAAGCAAATGACGTTAAAAAATAATAATAAAAATATAAGATATAAAATAAAATACAAAATTATAAAAATTTGATTTCGTGTATGAATTTTAATTGATGTGATTTTTTATTGAGGTGTTTTGTTTTTACAGGAATTTTTTTAAAAAAAATTGTCCAGCAGTTGTGCGATTTCTATTGCACACCTGTGCGTTCCCCCACATAAAGGGATTTTCAAAACCCTTTTTGCCAGTTTTTATGCGCATCAACGCACATGTGAGCATTTAGAACCGCACATGGATTGTTTTCCAAGAGTAGCCTTTGTCCAACAATTGTGCAGTTCTAAACACACTTATATGTGTTGATGCGCATAAGAAAAAAAACAATCCATTCAAAAATAAAACTTCACCTATCCCTTCACCAAAACTCTCCTATTTTGCAGCTACCCCTCGTCGCACATCCCTCCACCATTACCGACTCACTAACCATCTCTTTCTCATTACCCATGCATCCAACAAATCCCTATCAGACCTCACCCCCAGCTTCCCCCTTTCTATCAACCACAGCCCATCCATTACTGAGACAAACCACAACCTTATTTGATCGTACCCACCCCTTTTCACCATCAAGACCCGTTCGGCTTTTTGCCCTCTTGCCATTTAGGTGCTACAAATGCTTTTTCTACTTGTTATGGTGAACTCTCATCTATCTTTCTTTGACAATTAGGGAGTAGCTATTTCAGACAGTGTGTATATTGCGTCTTTCTTTGTAGTGCTTTATTGCATGTGACTCTGGTTGGGTATTATCTTGCTTGAATACTTTTTTAATACTGATATCCATCTTTGTTATGTTGTGTGTGCTAGGTTTCATTGTATGCTACTTGCCTTGTAATTGCATCATTGCATAGCCTCTCATGTCTTGACATTAACCTTTGAAATGCCCTGCCCAACTCTCTACCAATTTTAATACCACATGGTTCACTTTTGTGGTCAATCGAGTTGGTATGATAAGCATATTTTGAATAAGTTCATTAGTAAGCGGTATGTTACTTCAAACGTTGATACATCACTTCACATTCAAGCTGCATTTACTACATTAGGATGGGAGTGAGTCTTAGATTTTTAGGGTCAATATTACCACCAGTTAGCATGTGATTTTATGCTAACATTGAAAACAAAACGACAGAGGGTTTTTTGGAAATTCATTTTTTTTATTCCTGGTAAGCAAATAGTGATCACTTGGGCTTCTCTCAGGTTATTTTTAGGAGTTCCAAATGTTGGCCCTCTCCTTGTTTTAGGTTCCAATAAAATCATCAGTCAGCATCTCATCCCAAGTGATGAGACTTTTAATTTGTCTAGACCAACCTCTCAATTAGGCTTAGTTGTGTGCTACCAATGGAACTGTTCACGATACTTAGCTAAGCATTTAAATGTCCGTTCTAGAGTGATAATTACATTATTTGCATCTAATGTTTTTCCCAAGGCTAGTGGTCTAATGAAGTGCGCCTTAGTGATATTTATCTTGCAAATAAAATGATCCATGGTTTAGATGATATTAAAGGTGTCCCTTTAGCTCCCATTGTAATCACATGCATTCGTGATGTTGTTTGTCTCTCACGGTTGAACCAAAATTTTGTTTTCCCTATACTCTTAACAAATATTTTTGCAAGTTTAGGTGTTGATTTTACAGGTACCAACATGGTTCCTATGGAGTTACCAATAGCTATTGATACACTCTGCCGTTTGAGCTTCTCCCTTATTGATCGTACTCAAACTCGACCGTCCACTATCCTAGATCACTCGCCATTCGAGGATGATGCCTTTGCAACTGAGATTGCAGTTGTGTGTTCTGATATTGGTGATGTCACCCATGAGGGACAAGCAGGGCCATCGCAGTAGTCTCAACTAGGGGTTAGCCAACCTATCCAACGTCTACTTTCCCGCCTACTTCACAACATTCGCATAATGCATGGATGCCAAAATCGCTTTGAAGATGTGCAAAAACAAATGTCTCAACAATAGCTCAACATGGTGAGCTCCTTATTCAACTTTGGGATTCTTCGTGTCGTCTTCTTCTGCTTTCTCCATCACCTACACCTTGAGATTCCAGGGAAGTTTCCTATTCCTTTGTTTTTTTTTCTTTTCATTTTTCCTTTTCTTTTATGTGCTATTTGTTGGTTTTGTCGTGCTGAAAACTTTTCCTCCACATTGAGGACAATGTGTCTTAAGTGTGGGGAGGGTTTGTACTGTTTAATAATTTTTTTATTATTTTGTTTTACTTTCTTCATATATAAAAAAACATAAATTTGGTGTTTTGTTTGCTTACTGTGTGAATGCTTAGTAGTTCCCTCATTTTCATCTTAACTTGGTAAAAAACATCTAGTTATGCATTGGATTCACTTTCTTAATTTGCAAACCTTATTTTCTGCCATAGATATTTAATTATCACTATATTTAAAGAAAATCTCAAGGTTTGGAAGTTTACAAATTCTTATAAAAAAAATCATTTTTTTAACACTATAAAGAAAGGTTTGAGTCTCTTTTCCTTGTAACGTGCTTAATTTTGTGAATTCCTTGTTTAGTAAGTCCTCAAATAGTGTTAGAGGCCACATTATCGTTTTGAGACCACATTATTGAATACAAACATAAAAATGATTAAGGCAATTTAGGATTATGCACTTATTCTTTTTCTTTCTTCATCCACTCTTTAATCCATTTAGTGAGCTCCATTGAGTCTACAAGAACTTATTTTCTTTATTATAATCTCATGTTTAGCTAACTGATGAAGTCTAGTCACTTAAAATATTAAATTGATCATGTTTGCTATGGGGTGGGATTTGGTTTCTACAATTACAAGGGGTTGTTTCGTGAAATTAGTGAGAAGTCTTCAGCGTGGGGTTGAGTGTTTTATTCTTTGGGGTGGGAATTAAGGAATTTTATTCGATTAATTACTTGATTTCTGAATTATTACCTTGTGTGATTTTATAGCAACTCTTCTTTCTTCTGCTCAAAATATAAAAGTGAAAAAAAAAAGTTCAAAGAAATAAAAAAGGAATAAAAGGATGTATTTCTTTATCAAGGCAATTTAATTCTATTTTGTAAAAGATACCAAGTAAGCGCCTGAAATTTCCATTGTTTTTAAGGTCCATGAGAGTGAGATTATTTTTTGGGTGTGAGATTTGTTTTTTATTGAGAGATCATTTGAGTTTCCTTTGAAAGAGTATTTAGTAAGCATGATCAATTATTTTGTAATCCACTAGCCTAAAAACACTTACCCTCTACTAAGGCCCCATTACAACCAAAAGAAAGACCTTTTGATTTGTGCTTGTATTTGAATTTAAGTGGTGGAGATGTGATTTATTCTCAAACTTATGGTAGGCTTTTAGGCTATTTGTTGGACGATGAGAGCATATACTAACTTTTAAACACTTGGAATGAGGGGTACGTGGTGCAAGACTTGATAAATGAATTTGTTTTTTTAGATTTGTGGATAAATAATGTTTGATGCATTTTATTTATGGATACTTATGATTAAATAAGTATGCTAGAACACAATTTTTGCAAGTTTGAGAATTGATAAATTTTTCGCATAGCTCGATTAATTCGATTTGTTATGATGTCGATGAGGGGATGAAATGTGTTTATGAGTCAATTGTGTTAGTCTTTATGTGTTTGGGCTTAGTGTTTTTCTTGTTTTGTCTTGAGTCTTTTGTTCGTGTTTTTTTTTCATTAGCTTAGTATTTTTTGCTTAGGGACAAACAAAATATTAAAGTGTGGGGGAATTTGATAGTTCTTTATTTTTAGTATTTTTTTAGGACTAATTTTATTGTTAATTGAGTCTAATTTGGAAAAAAAAAATACTAGATGATGTCTCACTTTTGGCTTGAATTTTTTGATTTTATAGGAAATAATGAAAATTGGAGCTGATTGATGAATTATGGGAGTTTTCTAGGTGAAATTATGCAGTTTCAGAATTTAGGATTCAAAAAGAAATTTGACAATTTAGGGACCAATTTTGATATTTTTTAGACAAAATTTTAGGTCTTTCTTAATTAAGTTAAGAAATAATATGTGTAGTGTTTGGGAAGTCTCACCATGTCCTACCCTAAAGGAGGGAGGATTTAATATTTTTTCCTAAATTGTGAAAGAGGTTGTTTTTCCTATTTTGGGGAGTAGGGGAGCATTAATAAGAGGAGGAGAATTTCAAGGGAGGAGGTTTTTTGTTTAATTTTTTTCTTTTTCTGGGAAGAATTAGAGGAAAGAGGAGAATTTTTGGTCATCCATCAAGCTTGAAGAGAATTAAAGGCTACAAGGGTTTTATCATGAAATCTTTTCTATTTTATTTTCTTTTTATGTTGATGTTGGCTAGTAATTATATTATGAACTAAATTAGTTAGACAATTGAGTATGATGAACCCTAAGATGAGTTTTGAATTATGATTTCCTTTAGACAATACAATCTTCCCATTATTTTATGGAATTCAATTGTGTTTGCTCTTTACCTCTTTGCATATAATTTTTTAAACTTAGATTGAGAAATCAAGTTATTGAATATGTTTAGCACAATTAAAAAGAGTTGCATGTGACCCTAGAGATAAGATAACATAAATCCTTCGGATTATGGTCAAACCTACTAGTAAAATTCAAGGGAACTATAATGCGATTTTAGGGGGTTTTAATTAGGAAGAGATCTTAATTAATCAACCTAGAATTAGATGTTAATTATCTTGAGAAGGATTTTAATATACTAAAAGGATTTTCATAGTTCCATAAACATTGAATTAGATTGTATTGTTGGAAAATTAATTTCGAGGATTCAATACTTGAGTGTCATTTGTCATATCGGTCACCTTTTCTTTTCCACTCTCTAGTTCATATTTTCATTATTCTAGTTTGTTGAATTAATTTATTTTAGTTTTTAATTAGTTGATTAATTCACTTAAATTTACTAATTATATAATAGAGAAAGAGCTAATACTAATACTTTTAGTCCATGAGGAATCGACACTCGATACTCATACGCTATACTATACTCGATAGGTGCACTTGCCTACTCGACCTATAGATATTGGCCTTGGACCGTATCAAGTTTTGGAGCTGTTGCTTGGTGGATTTCGTGAATACTTTTTCAAGAGATAACATTATTCTCTATAAGGTGTAGTAAGACCACTTTTCAACATGAATCCAACATCAATAAGATAGTATTTTCCAAAAAGAAGTTACATTTGTCATTATTTACATCTAACATATGATTTATTTTATATAATTGAAATGGTATAATACCTTCTGCAATTTAAAAGAGCATTCTCTAGTTAATGCATTTTTCAATATTCTTGAGTTAGATGATTTCCTTTCCTACATAAGTAAGACATAGGTGAACTTCAAATCAAATTTACTTGTAGCCAAAACATTTTGTGTTGGATAATCTTTTCCACCATAATCCTTAGGAGCTTTAATATAAAAAACTTTCATAAGGATATGTATTCCATTAATAGCTCCAATACAATACTAAGTATTATAAATCATATATACATGTATATATATCAAATCTAAAAGCTAAAATAAGAAATTTTTTCACCTTAAATTATGGATAAAACCAATTGTTGTTAAATAATTCTAAAGGAACTTGAGACCATCAGGTTATTTGAGAAATTTTTTCGACTCTTAAAACATTATGAAAATGATGACTAATTGTTTCTCCATACCAATAAAAGAAAAATTCAGGTTCACAATTACTAACATTATATCCTAACAAAGTGTTTTTGCCACTTGTTTTTATATACTTACTCATATATCGGTTAAAGATCACTTTCTTTAACTAAAAGATCGCACAGTCCTATACAAATTGTAGGAGCCATTCTTATAATGTTAAGACCTTGATCAATTGCAATCTTACTTAACAATTGTGACCTCACATTTTCTCCTTTTAACCTCATAACACAACTAATTATGTTACTAAGTTCACGCCTTTGCAATCCAAACCAATACTTTATGATACAAACAACTTTTCCTACTAAAAAATTATGCATATGTTGCAGTTTAAAAAAAAGTATTTTCTTTAATGTTTTTGTTATCCATCTATAGTTAAATCACAATAAAATAAATATGGTTAATGAGCATAACATTCACTTCATATACAAAAAATAAAAATAACAATAAGAAAATAAAAATAAAAAGGTCGGACAAAATGACCACCTAAACGATATTGAATTGAGTAGCCATTCATGCTTCTTCGATCTCTCTAAATCTACATGATTTAATAAGGATAGATAGAGGCATAGGCTTTGATAACAAGGGTAAGAGACACAAAGGTAGGAGCATCTGAATAAGTAGAGGTACTAAAGGAAAGGCATCACGTTCAAGGAGGACTGTCCATCCCCTGTCCATTCATCGGGCTTTGGCATGCTCTCTCTCTAGCATGGAGTCGACCTAATTTGATATCTTGTCCAAATTGAGTCGGTCCTTAATTAATTTAAATGACTCTAATTTGGTTATATTTAAATTATTAAAATTAAAATAATATTTTATATATTTTAAAAGTTAAAATTATACGTGATCATATCTGATCTTCAATTGCATCTATATTCAATAACTCAATTCGATCAGTCTATAATTCAAATAATTTAAATTGAATCAACTAAAAAAATATAAACTTAAAATTAATTTGATTAAATCTATTTATCATCTTCAATATTAAGTATATCTAGCAGTAGAGAAGTCACTTGTTGAATAAGGGGCCAATTGCCCCCTTGAAGTTTGAAAATTTTTATTTTTAGTATCAATGAAAATGATGAAATTTATATTTATCAAGAGTAATTAATATTAATCGTCAATTACACGCTAAATTTCATTATAGTCATTTAAAATTAATTTTGTGCAGTTAAGTCATTAAAATATTTTTATTTTAGTTTATTTATTCCTACATAATTAAGAATTTTCAATAGTGGAATGTCACATGGCAAAAACTTAAATGGATTAAGGGTCAATTTGGCCCCTAAACTTTTTTCAAAAAGTTCATATCAACTCAAATTAACTTTGGAATTAATTTAACATCCAAACTTAAAATTTATGATAAATTAAATCTAATAGTGTTGAGTTAACTTAAAAAGTTAATTTGGGATGATATTTCTTTAAAAAAAATAGGTGTAAAATTGGGTTTTTATCCATTTAAAATTTTTACACGTAGCATTTCAGCTACTAAAAATTATCAATTTTGCCATAGTAAGTGAATTGAAATAATAATAATATTTCAGTGACTAAATTACATAAAATTAATCTTAAATAACCACAATAGAATTTGACATATAACTAAGTGATTGTTATAGTTAATTAGCCTAAAATTTATATTTGACCCTCTTATAATTTATTTTATGAAAAATAAAAAAGATATTTTAGATTTAGACTATATTTTAGATTTAGACGAATGATCATATTTATCTTCTTCAAGAAATCAATCAATAAAATTATTGTTCACTCTTTTGCTTCTTGAATCACAAAACATAATTGTTCAAAAGGATTTAATTCTAAAAAATCACCAACTATTATGAAAATTACAATTTCAACATAAACTTCTAATTTTGGCAATTCGAATCACAAACTATTCAAATTTTCCAAATCAAGTCACTTGGTCAAAATCTAATAACTAGACTTGTGACCAACACTTACACGACAAACATTATTAAAATTTTGTTTACATGTATGTTTTATATTATATGATAGTAGAAAGATAAAAAAGAGATTTGAAATTTTAAAAGGGATTTTGATTTAAGTTAGGGTTCCATAGTTGTTCTTCCCTCGTCGAATTTGATCCAGTTTCCATACTTTATTCCTTCTTCCTTATTTTTTTTGTAATCTATTCTTTTATCTTGTGTCCATTGTCCTTCATGGTATGGAGTCTCCATCAAGTGTGAACTTAGGAGATGTAATGTCCGATGTCTAAAGCATTAGTGTCGATGAATCATTAGAGGTTATGCACTGTGGACATGAGTTGATTATTACATTTTATACCTCATGGACATGGAAGAATTCTAATAGAAGATTTTATTAGTGTCCTCTTTGGAATGTAAGTTAGGTATTTGTTTTTAGGTTTAAACTTCGTTTGTTGTTAAAAATCAACTTAATTTGATAGCTAGTTGCTATTAGAAGATGATTATGAGTATTTCAAGTAATGATTATGAGTATTTCAAGTGGTATGATATGTAGACTCGTTACTACAAGGAGTTGGTTTATGCTTCTATAAAAGAGAAGAAGAAGAAGATTGAGGTTCACATCCTCGAAGAGAAGGAAAAAAATTATGAATCATAAACTAAGGATTGTTAAGGAGAGTATGCAGAAGTTAAGGGTTGAGAATGAAGAATTGGCTAAAATGGAGGCATTGGCTATGAGCAGGAGTGCAATACTTGAGTAGAAGAATAATTAAAATATAAGTTTAAGTAGACAAAGTTGATGAATCGCATTCTTGCAATTGTGTTCTTGATCATCAATATTATAAAGGTAAGAATCAAGGCATGACATCCATATTTAAGATGCTACTTGATGCAAGAATGCAAAATTAAAGCAAAGCAATATTATAATATTATGTTATTGCTTTTTGTTTTATTATGGTGGGTGGTAGTTCTAATGTAATGAGAATGGAGTGCATTTTGGTTTTTTTTTTTTTAGAGGCTCTATGAATTATAATGGAATCATATGCAATTGGTTGAAATGTATATCCCTATTGTATGTAATTACCTTTCAATTTATGGACTATGTGCATGAAATTAATCTTAAATTTATTATCCTATTCTTAATTAATTCTTAATATACAATGACATTTTCCAACCATATCAACATAATAGCAACCTGTCTATGACCATATCAAAATTACACCAACCTGTAACAATGTATGAATATAACCATAAAATAACTCAACAACTATGTATAAGAAGTATTATGTCTCATTAACTTATATGTCCAATAAACAAAATAAAATAACACTATCTTATCCATTAACCATATTGCAAACCACTTAACCAAAATGGTTATCAATTATAACTAATTTATAATTTATACTAGATGCACAACCACTATATATGTCATAAGAGTTAATATATTACCAAAATACATGTTTCATAATATATTGTCATCCATAATGTAAACACTAGTCTGCTTGGTGTGTTTGGGTTACACTAGATATTGGTTATGACATGTTAAACTGAAGGATGGTGTTGGAAGTTGCAAAACCAACTTTCACTTTTGCAGCTACTTTCTTTTTGGTATTTTCAGTTGTAGGTTCCTTTGAAGTAGCAGTGTAGGTTAGTTTTTCTTTATGTCTATAATTCCATATGTAGGTGTCTTTGTCTTATCCGTTGTAGTATAATTCCATATGTAGGTGCCTTTGTCTCATTCATTGCAATCCCGATGTGCCTTGTAGTAGCAAGAACACTTGGTTCAATAGTTATAAGTCTAGTTTGCCTTGTGGTAGTAGTCCCAGTTATAAGAACCCTTAAAATACTAGCTGAAAGTTCAATTTGTCTTGTAGGAACCCCAGGGCCCTTTCTTGAATATTATCTATTTGCATCCTTTGTTGTATCATTGGAGTTGTGCACCACTTGAAGATTTCTAACACTAGGTTCCTTAAAAATAGTTATAACAAACCAATATTATAAAACACAAACTAAAATAGGAAGCCTATTTTACTAAATAACTTACCCTATAAAATATATTGCTTGTATGTTGGAACACCATAATTCCATACCGTTGTCTCACACATCTTCTTTCTTTGTTAGCTATTTTCCTCTATTGTTCATTTGCCATTTATTTAGGCCTAACTCTTTAAGCATTTTTCCTTAGTTTTGGTTGAGTGCTTCCACCTCAGTTTATTATTGTTTTGGTCTACCCCTATTTTCCTATTATAAAATACAAACAATATATATTAATTTATGTCATAAATATAAGTATAGTGATAGAAAAATTATAGTGATAGAAAAATTATGATAAAATAACTTATAGGAGGTTTTATATGAAGGCATGTCTTGCATTTGTCTTTGTTTTTGCATGTCCTTTTACTATGGGCAAACTTTCCACACAGTTGACATTTCATTTGTGCACCTATTTTAGCAAGCTTGTATAGGTTTCCCACTAAACTTTTCATTAGTAATCATATTTCTCTATTTATTTAGTCTTTTAGGCATAACTTTTAATTTAAGAGATAAAATTGAATTTCCACTAGCTTTAGGCCACCTGTTAGGCCTATTTAGTGGCTTTAACACTTTCTCATAAGTTTTTAGATAATTAGTCACCAAGTAATAGTCACTTATATAATCCATTGGATCTTGATTTAAGAAATTTATGCAAGCACATGCATGATAACATGGGATTCCATTGAGGTCCCAATACCTACAACTACAAGTCTTCTTATTTTAACTGACAACATATCTTTCATCACTAACAAAAACTTAAAACTTTTCATGGATAGTAAGTTCACATAACAGAATCTAGTAGCATATTTATTATCCTCAAGCTTTTTTCTAATTCTAGGGCATATGCTATCATCACATTTCATGATCATTTTTAATTTAGTATGCATTCTTTCTATTAAAGCAATCATAACATCCTATCCTTTAACATATCAATCATTAGTTTAACCTCAACAAACATAATATAACCATTAAGGTCTTGCTCACATTATTATCAATTATGTCAAATTTTGGATAAGTGCTAATGAAATTCTTACAGAAATGATTTGGACCTATGTCCATAAAGGTTGTAACTGCTTCCACATTGAATTTTCTGAGTTCATTCACATTTTATTTGAATTTTGATTCATATGTGCTTCTTGCTGCTATCTAGAAAACCTTCTTTAGAGCTTGCCCTTTATAGTGTTTCCTCCAATTAGCATAAACATGTTGTGTACAATTCCTGTGATTAGCATTAGGGGTAAGTTCCCTAATATCCTTCTCCAATCCTATGCATCAAAGAAGAAAGAACATACATTAATGCCAAAAACATAATTAAATAAACTAGAAACTAAATTACAAAAACCATAAAAGTTCAATTACCTTTTGTTGGTCAAGTACAAAGGTCCAACCAATACCTTAACAAATTCCCATATTATTAAAAAATAATTTAAGAAACCACATCCAAGAGTGTTTATTTTCACCTTCAACCACAACCTAACATATATGGAACACCTAGTTATTCCCCATCCTTGCCAACAACATATAATAAAGCCCCACCTAAACTAGTTTTCAAAAAACACCCATCAAAGCCTATAACAAGCCTTATCTAGTTGCAAAACTATATACTAATGAACCAAATCCTATGTAAAGTCTCTAAAATGCTTAACCTAAAGATTGATCTTTATAATCCATCTTAAATTCAAATGTCCCCATCCTATCAACCTTCATTAGTTATGCTTTGAATGATCTAAAGTTGGCATAATGCTCCTTATTTAAACCTTTCGATAAGTTTAAAGCTTTCCATCTTGCTCTACAACACTTCCATATGCTCACTTTTAACCCATACTTATCTTTCTCATCATCACACAAGTCTTGCACTTACCAATCAAGGTTTCTTTTGAACTTATGAAGATACTCTTTTGTAATCCACTCAAAGGTAGCTTGATTAATCCTCAAAACTTTATAACATTTGTGTTTAGGTCTACATATTTTAATCTTGAAAGTATCTCTTTTGTAACTACACTCCCATATAGCCTTCAAGGACAACCTTTGCCTTCTAAACCAAAACATTTTGCCTCAACATTTGTGTTTGTATTTCTCATAAAACAATTCACTATTTCATATTTTTGCATTGTTTTGCATAATTAAACTTCATAACTAGCTTGAAAATTGACTCTAGTGTATGATCAACATTGGGATTATAACTAGGTGACCACCTCCTAAGTTGGCATTTAACTTCATACCCCTATTCCTCATCCGTACTCTATAGTATCTCAACTTCAACATTGGATTCATTGTAGTATGACACAAACTCACCTTTAACTACCTTATTATTAGTAGCATGATTAATAGATAAACCATGGACTATAAACTAGAAAGGACTAATAAGTTGCATATTTTTCTCACTAACCATCTTTTTTTTATATTCCTTAATATTTTTCGTAGCTTAAATGTCCTCATTGTCATCTGTGTCCATATCACTTTCACTTAGCCCATCATCAATCTTTGATTCTCCTATAGGTATATAGTCTTTATCAACATCTTTACTTTTATCATCATTATCATTGACATTTGCATAATTCATACTATGTCTAGCTTCACAACCCTCTTGCACCCCCCCTTCATTCATTACCCTTATTAGCAAAGTCAATATTAATACTATGCACTGTATTTAGAGTTTTCTTAAATTTTTGCTCTTACATCTACATCAAACAAGTTATCCCTATCATCCATATCATTAGCCCCTATATTATTGCAACATGAGCTTCAACTTCTTTCCTAACTATGTAAACATTTAAAACTTCACCGTTGAGAAATCATTTCCACTATTTGTTTACCTGCCTTTCTATCCCTTCACCCCTTTGCCAAGCTCATCCTAAGTATAGAATATTAGTATCTCTTAACATCATGAAACTCTTCTTTTTAGGCCATTCTTCCACTTCCAAGAACCCATACCAATCTCTATCTAATCTAGGGTATTCAACCATGTCTCCATTTATATATTCAACCTTTGTACTAATATTACAAAATGACCATCGTAATGTAACCTTAACTAAAACAATCCATACCTGTTATACCATAAACATATATTTAAGGTTCATAAAAGTTCATTATATGTTAAATGCATGAAACTTCACATACTATTCTATGTTATAACCAATTATCAAAATAATTAGTTTTAAGTTAAAGCATGGTTATGTCATGTAACGATCATTTTTATTTATAAATCATGGTATTTATGTCCAAAAATACATATGCATAAAGGTTGATTCTTCATACATAATCAATCCAACATGTATTTAATGTACATAAATGTTAACCAATGTTCAAGACTAGTGACCATAAACTGGTTCCTATCTAGATATATATATGCATGACACAAAGAGAGAGATTTTGAATTCAGCTGATGACCTGTGGTCCATGTGTCTCTATGCACCAAAGTATCCAAACCCTATGCTTCAGTATCTGAAAAATATGATTGTGATTTGGTGAGTCATGACTCAATGAATAAAAATAATAATCAGATTCTTATAGCAAAATCAATAATCAAATATCATCAGGATACATTACAAGTATAAGAATTAACTATGCAAGTGCAAATGCAATAGATTGATTTTTGTCATGATCTTGCAAGGCAAATACTACTCCCGAGAATTCATGTTATTCTAGTGACATTTGATTTTATTGGCCAACATATAACAAGTAAATCATTTGATCAATAACATATGCCAATTGAACATATTGGTCTCTTGTCTCAGTGATTTGCAAGTCGGTCATAACATCCTTTTAGTTCCATATGCAAGTGTCCATTCATAATGGTATACAGACAATCATTAAAAGCATATAATTCACACTTGACTTATATTCACATGTAAAATGTAACAATTCAATCACATATACATATAATAGAACATAATCATATCATAAAATTATCACACATACACATTAAAATCTAATTATGGTTTTTGCTTACTTTTTGATGTGACCACCCCTTATGGTAGGTTTAGTTCTCTCTCTAGGGCTTCTTCAAAGTGTTGAGATCCTATACATGTATGGTTATAAATATATCAAAATGATTATGAATGTTTGGTATGTAACTATGACATGATCCATGCAAGTGGACCTAGTGTTTATGCATGTTTTCCTTATATAGTTGTATGACCTTTCTACAGTCTAACTATAATAACTTTAGATATACTTATCCAAATGATTTGATTCTTTTTATTCAAATAAACTAGATATAAAATGATACAATATGGTCAAATTTCATGTCGATATAAGACATATAAAAAATATGGTGAATTTTTGAATTTTTCCCTATTTTAATGTCATCTCAGTCTGAGTAGGTCTTATATTCTTAGGTATATATCAAATTTTACTAATCCAATTACAAAATGGATTTACCAAAGGTTACAAAACACATAAAGGAACATTTATCATAATTTACTCATTGTCTAATTTAGTTTATAAAGTCACTAAAACAAATGACCAATCTTAGGGTGAGGAGGTTTTTAACATATTGGCAATCAATCATGATGAAGGGGCAATATCTCGTCAACCATGATAAATTTGGTAAAAATATTTTACATGCATGTATATAAGACATAAATATACAACTTTCAAGTTTAACACATCACAAATTTTTGATTCCATAGCCATAAAATTCCTGGAAAAATAAAATTATAAGACTGATAAGGTTTCATCAGATTCAAGGTCAGTCACAATCAATGAGCCATATTTCTTTCCATACAAAAAATAAAGAAAAATCGCTTTACAGATAATTAGAAGGGATATAACCCTACAAATTTCATGTTTTGCACTTCGTATAAATCAAAACATAAGGTCATCAAAATATATGAAGACAGCCAGACTAATGAGATTTCAGTTGGTTGTGAACCAACCCTAATGAAGGAGCCATATTTCCTCACACACATACCAAATTAAGCAAAAGTGTTTTACATACATTAAAATGGTGCATAAAGCTAAAACTTTCATATTTTACAATTTTCCTAATTCCTCTTCTAGGGTTATGAAATCATGGGTAAAAAATCTGGTTTAACAATAAAACAAACACAATCAGCTCTTTGGTATAAAATCTAGTCTAACAATAAAACTAACACAATCAGCTTTTATTTCTTTTGAGTTTCAACCTCCATACATGAGCTCTATCTTAAATTACTCCATAATTCTTTCCAATCATGCATATTTAACATGTTATGAGGGAGGAATTTCATGTAGGAAAAAGATAAAATCACTTACCTCTTTTGCCAAAACTAGAAAAACTTAGGGTTTCCTCCAAGCTAGCTCACTCTTCTACCTCTCTTTCTTCTTCTTCTTCTTATTCTTCCACCTTTCTTCCTTTTTTTCCTTTCTATTTTTTGAACTCCCTCGCATTTTTTGCTCTCCAATATGATCCTGGAAGATGACAAATTTAATATACATTCCCTAATAAGACAAAATCACGATGTCTCACTACCATTGGTTGGAAGTTCAATATTCCTCTTTTAGTCCCTCTTCTTCACTATTTCATCACCTCCATCCATCTCCTAATGTCATATGCTCCTTATATTTTTAAATAAGCTTTAAAACACCATTATTTATGATATTATATCATGCACACGATATAAGATAATTTGCCCTGCAACTATACAAACATTACATATATGTTAAGTGTCTCAAAAGCAATTGTGCAAGTGTCATCGTCGTGCTTATCCAATTCATATATCTAGATGATCATTTATCCATTGCATATGTCCATGTGGGATTGCAAATCATTTATGCAATGAATATGTTCATGTAAGAATGTCAATGAATGTGAATAAGGATGTTGCATGTCATGCCCCAAATTCTTAGAAAGCAAAGACCCCTTTTCCAACCACTCATTATTGTTGCCTTTTAATGCGAGGACATCACTGGTCCACAATAACATAATAGACAAAAAAATAAACATAAAAAAAGGTTTAAACTTACTTGGGATTAATGGTTGTCTCCTCCATGGAACTAAAGATGCAAGTGATGTCTCTTTCATAGACGGTCCCTACAGGTTGAGCAAAGAAGAGTAACTATTACGGGCACAGAAGAAAACTTTAGGTAAGTAATGTCCCTTTCATTGATGTTATCTTTGAATTTGGGCAACACAATTCTAGACAAATTCATGTTTGGGCAAGACAATTATGAGGAAAAGTTTTTAGGGCAAACAATGTTATTTGGAGATATTTGTTTCTTCTCTAATTAACCATTTGTATCATATGTTTCAATCTATGTGTTAAGCTACAAGAAATTTAGTATTTTACAACAAAATAATTTGTTACAACATATATTAAATTTATAATTATAAATATATCGTGATAAAATTAATTTGTCGCCATATGTCAAAACAACATCGTCTCATATGTATATTATGACAATTTATATTTTATCACAATAGTGTATAGTTTTGTGATATATATATATATATAGTAATAACATTCTTTCATGGCAAATAAATTTTGTCACAAAATCTATAACCATTATAGTGATAAAATTCTTTTTATAGTAAATAAATTAGTCATAAAATCTCTAACCATTTTAAAATAATATATCTTACACATCTTTAACTTATGACTGACCTCATAACTTCTACACATATTGGTGGTTGATACGATTTTAGGTGTTAGCTTACTCAAACGTAGAAATGGTGTTTATCAAGGTACTTTCTAATGGTCACTCATTTTGAATTTCTTCATAGTTAGCATGTCTAACTGCGTAGTTTTGAAATATGATTGCTCATATCCATCTAAATAGTAATCGATTACCATAATGTCAACTTTATATCATTTAATTTCATCATATTGTAGTCTTTAGAGTACTCATTAACTCTCACATGATCAATAATTATTATTTAAAATAAAATTACTAAAAAAGAAAGAAGCAATAAAATAAAACTACTAAAAAAGAAAGAATCAATAAAATAATAAAAATGAAATATTCAGTTATTTTATTCAAACTCAAAATAATTACAATTTATTCAATTACAAATTCAGAGATGAAATATAGTATTTATCAATTTACAACCTAAAGTCTAACAAAAATTCAAAACATCACATTGAAATAGTAAGAATATCAATAAATAATTTATTTATAAGACAAAATTAATCTAGTGTTAGAAATTATTAGACACATATTATATTATTTATCATTTCTAACAATATACAAAATTGTATGCTAACAAAAATTAATTTTATACACGTAATTTTTGTTTTAATTTTAATATTGAGTGTTATAAAAAAAATGAAATTGATATATTAAAATTTAGCATATGTATATATTTTTCATTTATTGTGACAATCTATTTTGGAATAAAAATTATTTATTGTGATAAAATAATTTGATAATAATATCTTAATAATTAAATATAGTGACAAAAGTATTCTTATGTAAAAATTATTTTCTCATTATATATAATTTTTATTTTGGTGCTAAAATTTTAATGAAAATATTTTTACATGAAAATTTGATAGCTTTCTATTTTTAAATATTGTGATAAAATATTTTTATCATAATAAATAATTATTTATTAATAAAATAATTTTATACTAATTTTTTGACTAATTAAATATGGTGACAGAAGAACTATTGTGATAAAATCAATTTTTTATTATTTATAATTTTATAGGCATAAAAAAATTGACACCATGATTTTCTTATAAAAATATTGTGATGAAATTTTTTTTTGTCATTATATTTCTTTTATGTTCATTTATTATGATAAAAATATTTGTCAAATTTTTATTTTGTCATAAGTTAATCAATTTTTATGAGTATTGTGATAAATTTTAATTTTGTTAAGATAATATTACATATTATGATAATACTGATTTTATTATAAAAGCTTTTATCATAACATGCAAAATTTCTTGTAGTGCATGTTGACCACGTCTAGTTATCGAATTCTAACTAAGTGACCCAATTTGAAAAAATTAGAAGATTCGTTACTCGAATTGCCAAGATTGAAAGCTTATGTAAGTTACAATTTTCATGATAGGTAGTGATTTTTGTATAATTACTCCTTTTAAAAAATATAAAATTGTAGAGAAAAAAGAAGTAGAAAAAGTGAAAGAAGGATAATTAAATCATAAATCTACTTTAAAAATTAAGTGAATGATTTTATTTTTTATCTTTGCCTACTTTGATGTGTTTTTGTGATTTGTGAAGTGAATACTCAAATTCAATTTCATAAATTCATTTTCTTTAAATTTAATTTCATTTTTAGTATATATGTACTCAAATAAAAAAATAATTGTACTTCTATATCGTAATTTAATGATCAAATTATGTTTCTAAAATTATCAAATATTATACCTATAAAATTATGCAAAATGAAATTATTGTGATTATACTTGAATAATTTTAAGATTTTTCTTTTATTATGACAAGTTATATTACCCATAATTGATATTTTTTTACATTATTTATTGCTCTTATTAATTTTTTAAAAAATTAAAATTATAGAAAGGTATTTTAAGAGAAAATTTGTATCTAATTTGAATTGCACAAGAACAAAACACTTAATTTCTATCATCATATATCGATCAAAATATAAAAGCTTAAAGAGAATAATTGTAATTTTTTAATATATAAAAGTTATTGACAGATTCCTGTTAAGAAATTATTTTTATTATATAGTTGACACATTTAAATTATTTACTCTATATGTTATATAAATATTTTTACTTGTAAAAATAATTTTTTCAAAAAAGTTTGCCCTCTTGGTTTTAAATATTAACTTCGCCATTGATATCCAGTAAAATTTATATTTTTGTATAAGAAATTTGAAAAATGTGGCCCTTGAGCACTAAGAAGGGGTTGAATTGTTGGAAATTTAAAAATTTAGAGGGAAGATAATGAATTTGGGAGATTGAACGAGAAGGAAAAGGAATGAACACAATATTTTATAGTGGTTCGGGTGTTAATGAACTATATGTTTACTCATCAATTATTCACAATTGGGTGTTCTACTATCTCTAAATGGTATTTTCAAACTCATACCAAACTTGTACACTTTATATTTTATGGCTCACACACAACCCTACAACTCGTGTTTTTAAAGCTCACACAAGGAAACCTCTTAAGTGTTTTCCCAAAGGTTCACATAAGGAAACCTTTCAATTGTTTTTCCAAAGGCTCACACTTAACCTATACAAGAGTTTTAACAACAAGGCTAACTCTCAAACCTAATTACAATGGTGTTTAACGCTCACACCCAATAATGTTAACTCACATACAAAGAATAAAAGATTGAGAAGCAAAATTGCAAGAGTTTGGCTATGTTCAATGATATTCTCTTGCATTGATGTCTATTTAGTGGAGCATTTATAGGCAATAACCACCAAAAAGATGTTACTAATGAACTATGTCTAAATTCTAGGACAAGCTAAGCAAATTTTGCATTAAATGTCTGTCAGGCTAATTTCGCGATCGTGACTGGTAAATTGCAGTCGCGATTTTCCATCTTGTGCTAAAAAGATTGAAATCGCGGTAGAAAACCTCATTTGTATCTAACGGCTAGTCCACTAGTATGATGTTATGGGTCTTCCAGGAGAAAATAATCGTTGTGTTCTTCTAACGAACCAAAAGTCCCTGTGGTGATTTAATTTCCTCTTGGGCGCAACTGAGACAACAAATTCTTCTATTTGATGAGCATAAAATGATTCAACAGGTCACGATCAAGAAGCATATTTCACCCTTATGAATTTTGATATGTCAACGATTTTCTTGGACACCTAGTAGGCTCTAGTTGTGGACTCAACTCCCTCCAAATGATTACAAGAGTCACGGTCGTGATCTCCAACGCGATGACATCGCAAATTTGTTTGTCTAATCATCAAAATTTTTTAAGCAAGGTCGTAACTATGATTTTCTCCATGAATTCGATTGGTTCAAGTCCATCCTTTTCTTTTGCAATGTCATGATCGTGAATTAAAAGTTCTTGACTGCAAATTAGATGTCCTTTCACAAAGCTTGAGATTTAGACTCTCATCTAACTTCTAATGCAAACTTATCTTCAAAACTGTAAAATCAACAATTAAAAATAACATTATAACTTATCAATCTACATTATCAAGATCAAAAGAGACCTTTGACCTAGGTTTGACCAACCTAGTCCAACAATCTCTCCCTTTTTGATTTTGACAACTTGAATTGATTTTGCAAAGGATAATGGATTGCATTAGTGAGAAGTTGATATGGTTAACACTTTCTAATAGATTAAAACTTGTTGAAAAGTTAATTTGACTAGGAAAACAAATAACTAAATTTAAATTGCCCCCTCTCAAATTATACTCCCCCTTTATGCGATTCCTTTTCACTTTTTCTTTGCACTATCTTTCCCCCTTTGATACGATCAAAATAAAGGTCATAAGGCAAGGATGAGATAAAGTAATTCAAAATGCAAACAAATGATAAGATGAGTATAGAGGGAATAAATTTAAAAGCATTAATACTTTAAGATATATGAAACATAAACTCCAAATTTCATTAAAATATTCATAAACATAAAGATGTAGGATCACAAACTTAGGTCATAAGACAAAACATAAAAAAGACATAAAATGACTATAAGCCTAAGAAAAGAAAACTAAAAGTTTGGAGAGATATCACCATCTCCTGAATCTTCAACTTCCTCATCTCCTCCACCCTGTGCTTCATCCCCTTCTTCCACCCTTTCATTTTCTTCTTCTTCTTCTAAAGTGTCCTCCTAATCTTCAAAATCAGGGAGGTGGCAAATTGTAGCACCCAGAGGTCCACCAAGTCACTATAGAGGTGGGAAAGTAAAAGAAATATCCTCTTGATCATCCTCATGACTTTGTCTAATTTCTTATTTATTGAGGAGAGAGAGATGATAGAGGACTTGGGTTTAGGTTTATGTTTAGACTTGAGAGATGAGATTGGTTGGGTACCCTCCTTTATCACAAGCCTCTTTCTTTTTGAGGCTTTAGAAGTTTCAAGCTTTTTAGCCCCAAAAGAACCCAAGGTATAAGAGTAAGAGTCCAAGTGTATAGCCCTAACATTGATGAGGTAGGGCAAGTTAAGAAAATTATGGGATGGCAAGTAATTCTTTATGAGAAATTTTTCATTTTCCTCATTTAGGGCCCCACATACCTACAGATTATTATGACATGAGAGGGTAGAAGGAACTGGCTTTTGGGTTTGATACTCATGTGAATCAATTAATCTACAAGGTATCAGCCGGTTTGGATGGGTTTGTTTTTGGTTAAGCAAAATAAAAAGGCTATGTCCTTTTGAGAGACCCTTTCATTCCCATCATGTAACATCCCTATCCACATTCATTGGCATTATCACATGAACATATTCATTGCATAAATGATATGAAATCCCACATGAACATATATATTGGATAAATGATCATTTAGTCATGCGATTTGTAGAAGCATGACAATGACACTTGCACCGTTA
>CATIWR010349380.1:0-39956 GCA_949677035.1 Omphalea diandra
TAATTTAAGGTTGAGATTAACACCTCTTGAATCTTTATAATTCAGATTGCTAGAAACAAGTTTTCTAGAGGTCTAATTGGGATTTAAGAGTTTATCTTGTTTTGATCTTTTGAATTAAAACTTGGGACTTGTGCTACATACGAATCAGGATCCAAAAATCAACCTTGTTCGTATCATCACTAGTGTTTTACAAGCTCACACTCAATTTAGTGTTTAGACTCATACCAAACCTTACAAGTGTTTTCTCAAGGCTCACACTCAACTTAGTGTTTTAGGCTCATTCCAAACCTTATAAGTGTTTTTCCAAGGTTAACTCTCAAACCTATATAAGAGTTTTTTAAGACTCACTCTCAAACCTAAACCAGAGTTTTTTATATAAGGGTTCACTCTCAAACCCACCTTAAAGTGTTTAAATCTCAAACCAAATTATGTATAAAGAAATAAAGAGTTAAAGTTGAGAATTAACTTTGCAAGAGTTTTGGCACAATCAAATGGTTATCCTCTTGTATTCAAGTCCATTTGGTGGTATTTCTAGGCAATAACCACCAAAGAGACGTTATAAAGAAACTATGTTTAAATCTCCAAGTTGTGCTAGATATATCTTTCATTAAAAGCTTGTCAGACAAAATTCGCGGCCGCTATTTTTGAACTGTGTCTAACTGCTAATCCATGTGGCATGAAACCATTGGTCTTTTCAAAAACTAGTCGTTGGATCTTTCTAGCAAATCTTAAAATTCGCGGTCGCCACTTTAAATTCACGATCGCTATTTTCCTTTTTGGACGCGATTGTCACTGTGAAATCATTTGTTTAATATGAAGATGTTGTTTCACCAATTCGCAGTCTCTACCGAAATTCGCGGTCGCGACTTTTGAATCTCAACAACACTTCTTTTAAAATTCACGATCACTTCGAAATTCGTTGTCACTAATTTCAAAGACATATTTTCATACTTTGAGTTTTTTAGTTCTAATCACTCCGATTCAACTTTCAATGAGATTCTATCTTAATATCTATAAAAACAACACTTCAAATTGATATTAGAACCTTTCAATCTATATTGTCAAGATGAAAAGAGAGTCTTGACTTAGGTTTGAATAACCTAGTCCAACAAGAACAAAATGATCTCCAACAAGTCTTTAACCAGTTCGACACCAACCATAATTGGCAAGATCTTTGTTGTCGAGCTCAGTGGCGTTTTGAAAGCTATGGGCTTAACCTACACCATAGCGTGCGGTGGGAGATGTCGACATCGATAAGGATGGTTTGTTCAACTCTACTGCCCTTCATCAAGCATGAATGCGAACTCTGAGTTGAAGGAAACGTTCAATCTATATGATGAGAATAAGTATAGGTTGATTTCATCCTGTGAGTTGCACCAGGTGTTGAATCAATTAGGGATGCAGTGTTCTGTTTATTGTAGTGATTTCATTAAAAAAGATAATTGTTTTGATGTAGATGTTATTATTGGTCTTAAGATATTTGATTTGGGTTTTATGGACAGGGGTAATTTTATGTAGTCGAGTGTAATCATCAAGTGCAAGGAGGAAATTGAGGTTTTGATCAAAAGGTTAAACCCTCATATACTCTGCTTTTCCTCTCAAGAGCACAACTTCCTCTTCCTTTTCAATTTATTGAGATCACTGCTTTACAAAGTTAAAATCAATCGTGCATTGTTGTCCATCTTGCTCCTATAATCATTTATGTAGCCTAGATTGTATTTCAACAATCATAACCTCGACCCACACTCCATGGGTTTGCCAAGCTCTCAGTCACTTATGTGAATGTGCTTCCCTTGTGTTGCATCAAATTTTAACATCTCTTCAAGGGCATGAAGAGGAAGAAGCTACTTAATTTTTGCATCGACTAATCTCGTTTCCTCATTACTGCCTATAATCTTGCCACATTCTCGTCTCACACTCCATGGGTTCAATGGTTCAAGATTAGAATTTCTTCTTCATTTTTTTTTTTTTTTTAACGATTTGCACTTGGTGTTGTAGAGGATTAAGGAACTATAGCGTTGCAAAAGATTATGTCAATGAGAGGCGAAATTGTTAATATGCATCTGGGCCATTTTTGTCTTTTTACCTGTTGGAGTCTAATTCAACACCATTTTGTCATATCATCACTGGAATTGTGTTAATTGGCTGAAAATTAGAGTTAATGACTGCAATAAAATTAATTAAATAGTTTTAATACTGCAATAATCAAATTTTTTTTGTAAGTGATCGCAATAGAACGACTCTCAAAGTTAAGTGATTTTAAGTGCAATTACCCTTCTTTTTCTTCTTTCTTCATTTTTCTTATTTTTTTCTTCACATAAAAAAGTAAATAAGCAAAACAAAAAAGTAAAAAATGAAAATTCAAAGTATAGAATTTTTTTACAAATTATGGTAAAAAAATATCTTTTTTTTTTAAAGAAAAAGAAGATAAAGAGTGTAATTTTCTCGTGAAACAATTCCACAATGCAAGATGGACCTCAGGCAAATACGGATGTGTGGTGCGTTGGCTTGCGGAAGCTTTTTCACAAACGCGGATGATATATCGACGTGAAGGACTCTGATTGGCCAGTAACGTATCCAATCAAAGAAAGATCTTCCCTCAGGCGGGCCTCTGATTCAGTCTCTCTATTCAGGGACACGTAGCTTTTCCTTCCTGTAGCTATGGATAAGGCTGAGCATTCGGTCGGTTCGGTTCAAATCGAATCGAAATTATGAAAACTGAATATATTGAATTTAATTTAAATTGAAATCGAATCGAACCAAAATTTAAGATAAACAAAGTAAATTGAACCAAAAAAAGGTTTGATTCAGTTCGGTTTTAGGTTTTGGACTCAATGGGCCGTTGGACTTTTTTTTATCTTATATAAAATAATTTATTTTTGGTTTTTAAACTCAAATTAAAAAAATTAAAAAATCTCACAAATTCAGTTTATTCGGTTTTCTCAATTTTAAACCTAATCGAAATTAAAAACCGAATTTTTCTATTTTTTAAAATCAAACTGAACCAAATTTACTTTAAAACTGAATAAAATAGATCAAATTCACTCAATTCGATTCGATTTTTCGATTTCGGTTCGATTTTGCTCACCCCTAGCTATGGAGCATAAACTAATAGTCCTTCACCGAAACGTGGCATCCATCTATCCATCGCTTTATCTTACTGTAAAAAGAATGATGATCATTGCTATCTGCGCCTGATTAATCAGTAGCATTATCAGGTACCGAAAAGCTCTGTTTTTTTTTTTTTTTAAGAAACACCATATTAACATTTAGGAAAATGCTATTATGCACAACAATATATTTATATTTATATTTATAAGCACAGAACTCATTAAAAAAATTATATTAATAAGCGTGGACGAATTAGATTTTATTAGTCCTAACAAAAGTTAAATTTTGTTGAACTAACAATTTAGTGACGCACTATTTATTGTATAATGTAAAAATTAAAATTTTAAAAAACTGATACTTTAATGAATTGAAAAAAAAATTAAAGAACTAATATGGTTTTTTGGTTAAAAAATCCAAATTGTGTATTTTAACTATTATATCTAATTTTTTAAATTTTACTAATTTAGTTATATTTGTAAATTTTTTTGATAATTATGTTCAATTTATAATTTTGATCAAAATCGAATAATAATGTGACCAAAATTATAAATTAACATAAATTGACAAATAATTTATAAATTTAACTAAATTTATCAAAATTTAAAAAATTGAACATAATAATAAAAAAATGTAAAAGTTCAAATTTTTTTACCAATAAACTATTATATTTTGTTCAGGAGTTTTAATCAATAATTTTCTTCTTTTTAAATATTTTGATGGAGTAAATTTTATATATTTTAGTCATGAATGAAGACATATATTGAAGGAAAAAACTTATATTTTGTGTGTGTAAAATATATTTAGTTAATAGAATATTATATCTGCACAAAAAAATAATGAATACCGGTTGCTCACTATAAATAAATATGAGTCAGATAAGAAGCATACCATATATATATATATATATATATATATATATATATATGAAGTAATAATGATTTTATCAGATGTTTTTATGTCATCCACCCAATGTATAAAATAGTTATGTCCCAAAGCAAAGGAAGAAATTCCCTTGCTGATGCACCAACAAAAGAAAAAGAAGTGAAAGCGAAACCAACAGTATTTTAGGCTAATGGTGACAAGGATGAGGATGGTGACCCTGACCACCATGGAGTTTTAAAGCACTTTTCTATTAAGCATTGTGTTGCATTGATATAATATATTATAATCTTTTCAAGGTGTGTGGGAGAGAAGGAGATTATTGAGCACAAGAGAAGGGAAAGCGAAAGAAAAGAGAAATGGAGGTAGGGTTTTTGGGGTTAGGGATAATGGGAAAGGCCATGTCTGCTAATTTGATTAAGAATGGCTTTAAAGTCACGGTCTGGAACAGGACACTTTCGAAGGTATTAACTTTGTATATCTTTTTTTTTTTTTTTTTGGTAGGAGATTAATTTGGGGATTGTTGCAGTGTGATGAACTAGTAGAGTTAGGTGCAGCCATTGGAGAAAGCCCAGCAGCTGTAGTCAAGAAGTGTAAGATTACCATTGCTATGTTATCTGATCCTGCCGCCACTCTTTCGGTCTGTACCCTATCTTTACTATCTAATCTTTCTTGGTCTTTGTTCATTTGGTAGTCTTTTATATGAAGAAGGAAAGAAAGTTTGGACATTTTTACTTATTTTGATGGTTGCACGTCAGGTGGTTTTTGACAAAGATGGAGTTCTTGAAGAAAGTTGTGGTGGAAAAGGTTATATTGACATGTCAACTGTTGATCCTGAAACTTCCAACAAGATCGGCGCGGTTTGTAGTTTCAATTCCTTTCCTTAAATTCATATATGGTGTTTGAAATATATGGGGATGATATGATATTGTTGATTAAACCATTGGCATCTGGATGAAATGACTGTCATGCTCAATCACCATGCTAAGTACCATAGATTATGACTTAAGACTTGTTTGCGGAGGAAAACGGAATTTGAACCAATAATAAATGAGTTAAAAGATTTGGAGACCCCAATCACGTCTAATTTTAAATTATTAGTTCTTTATTGTTTCTTCTTACTCTTGCTAAAAGCTGAAAATTCTCCTAGACGTCTCTGGTTTGGTTATATGATATGCAAAAAAATTGTTTCTTTTTATTTTTGGCAAAATATATACACAATATGTTGGTTATCATGATCTGCTGCTGATTTCTACAGGCCATTACTGCAAAGGGTGGTTCCTTTCTTGAAGCTCCCGTTTCAGGTAGCAAGCAACCTGCAGAAGCTGGTCAACTTGTAATCCTTGCTGCTGGGGATGAGGTATGTTGACAAATTGGTTTATGGTTTGGCTGTCTTGCTTGGTTTCTGGGAAACTTGCGTGCTACTTTTGAGTTGCACCTCTGAAACGTTGAAGAGATTAAAATGGTCCACTCTCTGTCGTATGTATGCAGGCTATTTGCTAATTCATTTTCGCGGGTGGTTGATTGAATAAATTTTTCTTACATAGCATCTCATAACTAGACCATGATTATACATAGCATGGCAAGCACACATCCAATACTATGTAGATTAATATAAATTTGAAATCTGATTCAATCAGTTTGTTTTGGATTTGCTTATTTCTTTTACTGTTTTGCCAATTGATATTTACTGATGTGATCTTTTATTCTATCTAAGAACAGAAAATGGTTTATGGAATTTAGCTCCTGCTAAAGACTGTCTCTGAGTTCTTATATATTGTAATTCCTTAATGTGATTTTGGTGGATAACCATTCGGGTTCTCATGGAACATGCAATTTGCAAATAATCAGCAGTGCTGTTATGCTGGAGACATTCTAATTAGTTCGAAGTTTAGAGTACTGAAGTAACGGAGGTTGATTTTGTTGAGCTTATAATTATGATAAATTAATTTGTCATTGTGGCTGATCTACATTGGCACTTTTGTAATCTTGTATATTAATTGCTTCATTTCTTTTTTTTTTTTTTTTTTTTTTTTTTGTAAATTGTAGGCACTGTACAAGGAAGCAATTCCAGCTTTTGATGTCATGGGTAAAAAGTCGTTCTTCTTGGGGGAGGTTGGAAATGGAGCAAAAATGAAACTTGTGGTCAACATGATAATGGGAAGGTAACTGGTGCCCATTGGAACATTGTAGTTAAATTCTGATAATTGTTCCTATACCAAAAGGAAATCTAATACAAGTTAAAGTGTCAGAAAGACTTTCTGATAATTTTTCATATCTTATTATCTTTTAATTACAAATACCTGTATCAGTCTAGCAATTATGCAACTAAAATTTTGTCGAATGATCATGATAATATTCTTGCATATTTATAATTCAGTAAAAACTAAGAGGGCTGGAAATAGCAGAATTTGCAAGTCGAAAATTTCTTATTCTAGCTTATCCTGTTTCTTTTCTTGTTTGAGCAATCCAAATTTTGAACTGCAAACATTCTAGGTTAATGGATTAACTATGATATACTAGGTGTTTTTTTGCATTGTAACTAATCAACATAATGCAGTGGTGAGTAAAGACAGAATTGGCTATTCATGAAGTGAAATCTACTCAAACTTCATAAATTTTACTTAAAAGATCATGTCATATATTTAATGGCTAATATGTTGTGATACTTTTATGTTCAAAGAGGTGCTGTTAGAAGAAAGTTGGCGACAGCTTAAGCAGTTCTTTACATTTTCTTTTTTAGGAAAAATTATAGTGTTTTTATTTTATGTTGCTTTAACTTCTTGATGGGAGAATCATTTTTACACCAGAGACCTGTTAAATTTGTAGGTAATAACTAAACCATTGCATTGTACTTGATCTGTATAGGATTGAGCACAAGTGAGCTGAATAAGGTCTCTAGATGGGGATGCCTTTGCTAGAACACTGTGATTATGTAATTTGTATGTCTTAGAATTGTCTGTTTATTCTGAGCTGACTTAACAAACTCACTGAATGTTGGATATTGGTTATGGCTTATCGTCCTGTGCAGTATGATGAATGCATTTTCTGAGGGACTGGTTCTGGCAGAAAGGAGTGGATTGAACCCTTTCAGTCTTCTCAATGTATTGGTGAGATAGTGAACAAGAACTTTTGCAATAAATCTATGTTAGAACTGGGATTAACTGTTGATGACCTTTTCACTGGCAGGATCTTGGTGGAATTGCCAATCCAATGTTTAGGGGCAAAGGTCCTGCTATGATCAAGAGCAATCACTCCCCTGCATTTCCTCTGAAACATCAGCAAAAGGACATGAGGTTGGCTCTCGCTCTTGGTGATGAAAATGCTGTATCAATGCCTGTGGCAGCTGCTGCAAATGAGGTGATGCTTTTCTTTCATTGTATTTCTCTATATTCAAACCTAAAGCTGCTGTAGTGATATGCTACATAAGAATTTGATTTAGCATGATGCTGTTATCCACGAACTTAAAAGATGATACACATAACCTTCTGTTGAACATTTTTGAATAAAAGGAACTTGATAACTAATCATATAAATGCAAAAGTTACAGTGGAAAGTTAGCACTAAGCTTCTTAAAGGTGCAACTACTTTTGGTATTTTAAAGATGTTCCAAGTATGTAGATTTCCTGAATCCGTTCAATTTCCCTTCAGAATTTCTGGCAAGCCTTCCAAATTTTTCTTCAGTAGTTTTTCATTTAGGTTGGGTAAACCCCGGACAGTTTGTTGGTCTTCTACTGAATGTCATTATCTGTAGTGGCTTAGAGAAATCCATATCGATTGACATCTTATGTTTGTATGACAAAAACAAAACTCATCATCATCAATAGTAGGACACAGTGCATGACTGCTTGTCCAATGACCATATGCTGGACTTGGATGCTGCATTTTACAGTTCATATACGTTTGCAGGCATTCAAGAAGGCCAGAAGCATGGGATTAGGGGACCTAGACTTTTCAGCTGTGTATGAAATTGTGAAGATGCGCAAGGATTAATCTTTCTCAGATATCAAAAAGAATTGTTAACGGCCTTTATCACAATATTTGGTCTCATAGCCTTGTTGGCGACTCTGAAAGTTGTAGCCTTGTGATTTTGATACAACTTAAGACTGTAATGAGGTTCTGAACTCTTATTCATTATGATGGGCGGCAGGAAATTCCTTTTTCTCCCCCTGTGATGATGTTACTCAATTATTTCTGCACGCTTAATTACCTCATAATTAAAATCTTTTAGGCTATATTTGTTTGCAAAAAATATTTTTTTGATCAATGAAAAAGTAAGATATTTCAAGGAAAATGACTTTTTCTTTTTAAAGAGTTTTTTATTGAATTTTTATAAATTTATTCAAATGAAAAACAAATTTTATATATATATATATATATCACCATTCTGGAATTAGAGTATAGTTGTTTAGGCGACTCACTGTGGAGAACATGGCTAGCATAAGGGATGCACCTGTAATGGCACTACATTCAAACTCAAAAGAATTCTTCATGTTACTGTTTGGCCATCAAAGCTTATCAAGACACTTTGCTTGTAAACTGGTTTAGACAATTTTATCGATATATGACAATCTACTTTATATTTGGTTATGGGATTTCAGACTACTTAAAAACCCGGATTTTGAAAAAATTTAGTATATATTGCTTTAGACAAGGCGAAGGTCAAGGATTTTATTCTGTCCACTTTCATCAAAGGAGAAGGAAGGTTACCAAGTTTCGAAATCCCTTGTATTGCTTGCTGGGACTAACTTAACCAGAGTTCGATTACTTTCTGTACCCAATTTTTCTACCTTGATGCATCTTGACAACTCTTAACTATATTCATTTGTAGTTCACACGTACATAAACCCACTCCTCATTAACTGTTAATAGCGATCCAAAAGAAGATTTTTATGAATGCTCAACTTAAACTTGCTCCGAAAGCACCACCGGTGTTGATCTTGTGCCAGCCCACATCATGGCACTTCCATCCCTATAAACCTCTCTTGTTGCCTACGCTTTTGAGTATTAGCATCATCATCTATCCCAAGTCAATTTTTTTAATCCATCTTGCGTTCATAACCACTTCTCTTCTTCTACAAGCACCAGCAAACTGTCCCAAATAGGACTGCCAAAGGTATCATTTCTCTAATCAGAAAATTTCAACCATAAAACACCCTTCTCTCCACTATTAAACTCTTGTATCAATTTCACTATGGATCGTATCACCCCAACATCATCTGGAAACGTTAACAGCATCACTAGGTCATCAATGGTTACGGAGGAATTTTAGCAAGAGCTTATCTCCATTGGGTAACACCAATGCACTAAATAAGAGTATAAGTGCCTTTCAACTTGGAAAAAAAACAAAAAAAAAAGGTATACCAGTAATTTTATTAAGTAGTTATGAGTAATTATTTAGTGTCTGGGATGGTTATTGTAACCCGAACTTGACCCGATACAGGTTAAAAAATATAAAAATATTCACTCATTACACGTCAAGTTGGATGAAATCAAGTCGGGTATATACATCAAAGTGTTTTTTTTTTTTAAAAAAAAAATCTTTTTATTTTTAGATATTTTTGAATATGTATATTTTTTCTAAAATTGTAAGATGATTCAAGCTATCCATGATTGGCTTGAATTCAACTAATTAAAAAGTTCATTTGAGCTCACTTATCAACTAAATAAATCAAAGTTAAGCACAAATTTAGATTTGATATATTTTCATAAATAATATCAACCACCTCCTAATTGGACTTTAAAACTCATAAACAACTTGAATGAATTTTTAATATATTTTTTTATAAAAATATAATTTAAAATAATATTTATTTGATATTAATAAAAATAATATCACAAGTATATATTAAGTAAGAAATAAAAATTTAAACTTAAAAAATTAAGATAAGTACATATTACTAGATAAAAATATAATTACAAATAAAAATTAGTATCAAAATTATGTAACGTTTTATAGTTAGCTAAATTTGTGAATAAACTCAAGTTTAATTGAAAATTAACAAGTTAAGCTTGAATAATAAAGTTAAGCCCAAAGTTAAATTTGATTTAATTTCAAAGTTGAAACAAAACAAAAAATTAAATTGAGCATTATCATATTTAGCTTGGCTTATAATCTTAATTTTTCTTATCTATAATTATACATATTCACTAGAATCATAATTATATTTAATATACTAATATAACATAACAAATAAATAAATAAGTAATTAATATGTATAATTTGACATGATCAAGTGGATGGATTTTGTAAAATTTGACACGATCCCATCTGAATTTTATATATAAAACCTGATCTGATTCAATTATATAAACAGAGCAACTGATATAGGTCGAGTCAGTATCAGAATGTCGTCCTTCATGCCAACCGCTCTAGTCTAAACACTGAATCAAACACTCTCTGTATTTGCCATTGAAGTAATACACTTTCTACACAGCCACCCAAAGCAAAGTTATTAGCAAAGTCATTCTCGTTCTTATTGGCCATAAGAAAGAGAGGAAAATGGAGATAGCAACAGAAAGGAACCTGTTACTAAAGTTGCTGTCTATAGCTACAACAAAAATGCAAACACCAGGTGAGGCAACTGAGAAGTTGACAGAACTAGCACCTACAGCCATCAACCAATGAATGGGTATATATTTCCTACTCTTCACGATTGAATCACTGGCACCTCCAAGTTGGATGCAGAATAAATCCAGGAGCGTACCTATTACAACCACTAAATTGCAAAGGCCAATGGGATCTTATTCTCAAAATTTTGCATGCAATGCACTAACTGATTGATATATGTCCAATTGGTGGCAAGGAAATTTTCTCTAATAAATTTCTCTAATCAAGAGCGGACAAGTCAGATGGATGAAGTTACGCCCACAAAAAATAAAAAAATAAAAAGGAAAGAAATGGTAAAAAGCAAAAGAATTGATAACTCTAAGGGAAGCTAGTCCAGGAAAAAGTAAGCTCGTATTTCTTTTCTGAATTGTATCCTTTGACAGTGTACATTGGCAACATTTTATTCTCTCTCACCAAAAGTGCCAAGCACAAGTTGACAAAATTTGATTTCTCCAATACCGCATGTAGCAAAAACATCCTTTTTCTACATGAAAACTGGGGAAGAACCATTGAGGTTGTTTTGTTACCAAGGGGTCATGGTAAACATGTGCACTGAACTAAAATTTTCCTCAATATAGAAATCTATTTAATGCTGTACAAAATTTAATTCACTCGAAATGCCCGGCGTACAGCAACAGAAAAAAAAAAAAGATATAGTCAAGGTCTCCGCTATACAATAACTCGTATGTGTTGCCTTTCCTTCCAGTCAGACCAGAAATGCATCGGACTGCTGATTGTTGAAGCCAAATGGCAGTAAAGTTTGCAAATGTTTCACCAAGTCTTGTGAGAGGCACAGATACAATGGGAATCTGCCCATTGTGCTGCCCAGATTTTTATTAAGGGCTATGTGCATGAGCTCCAACTAGACTTGCATCTATTGGATAGAAGCATGCTTACCTGAAGTACAAAATTTTGAAAAGTGGGTGAAATTCAACACGTGAAAATGTGACAACTGTTTTTCCAAACTGAATTGCAACTACTTATTTCAAATGTAGAAATTAAATTTGATACCCATTGATGACATTATATTAATGCAAATCCCTCTCCATATGCAAGCAGAATCACATGTTTGTAACCTCAATTTAAAAAATATAATTTGGTGAAAGAAGCACAGGATCACATTTCATGACAGTTAAACAAAGTTAACCCATTCTTGTATCTCCCCCAAGAGCCTAATGCTATACTAACTACTAAAATAGCCCTTCGGTAACTTTTTTTTCTTCGTACTCATAGCTGGTCAGATTAATGTATATTGAAGAAAAATCCATGAGAATCAGTACAAATGAGCATTAACCGATAATAAGTAGAAGAACCAGATAAATCTAATGCCTAGATATTTATCTAATGAAAAACAAGTAAACATCACATTTCCTACAAATCAAGATTATAAATATTTTTAACACCAAACAAATAAGATGCTATTGACAATAAAAGAGTACCTGTACATTCGGTCCTGTTTTCTCGATTGTTTTCTAATTGAATCCTTTCCAAATCTGGAGAAAGTAAGTCATCCAATTTCACCAACCAAAGAGCAAGTGCAGATGATGTTTGAGGCATAGTTTGAAAACAAACAATAATTTCTTCCATGGAACTATTGGAGCCTTGAGCGACATCACATTGACGTAACCAATCCTCATTAATTGCAGCAACAAAATCAGCAACAACCTGCAAGAGTAAAATTAAGATGTCCTGTCAGCAAATAAACATTTGGCACTCGTCACGTAAAAAGATGATTGCACCTAGAAACAAGAACATTACTTTCGAGCAAATTGTAAGCTAAAAAACTAGATAATATGAAATAAACCTGCAAAAGCTCTGACAAAGATGAGGTTCGCCTAAGCCGTTTGACCCACAACCAATGAGCAGACTTCGTCCAAGCACCCAGCAAAGCATCTTCTGGCATAGCTGACTGCATGGGATGTCAGAGATGATATCAATGAGCAAAAGAAAAAAATGACAAATTGGAAAATGAAGTAGTACAAAAGATTTAGTCTACATGTATCGCCATAAGCATGTAAACTAGTCTCATTGATGAGAAGCTTTTGGAAGAACACAGAAGTCTTTACCAACCATTCAAGTTGCCTGCGGTAATCTATCATAGCTCCTCAGCAAAAACCAAACCAATCCACCTCAGTAATTAATGAGTCACTGTTTTCTCTGTATTCTTGGTGCCTTGTACAAAAATCAGACTGCTTTCAGTGCTTTGGTCACTGACTTGATTTGCACCTTAAAAATATCTCATCCTTCAAAGCCTTTAGCATGAAAGGAAGCGAAAAAGGGAGAAGGGGAAGAAAAAATATCACAAACGCCTCATCACTTGGAGACAAACATGCACAAAAAAGTGAACCACTCACTGTATTCTTTTGTTTTCCCTCATCACTACTGATTTTCATCCACTTTCAGAGCCGTACTCATCTCCAATTATACCAATAAAGCCCGTTACTCTCCTAGCTACTCATTATGATTTGCACCATGAAGTTTGATAGGCATATTCATATGCACTTCTTACCTTGTATATACATATTGCTTTGACTCCCCCAAGAAGAGTTAATTTAGAAATTACCTAATTTCAAAATACTTTCCAGGTAATGTTTAATACATCACACCTGTTTCTCATTTTGCATCTAATTTGGATATGGAAGATCTGATATGATTGTTGTGCACATCGACATTACATCAAATACATGTCGTGAACTATCAGTTTACATAAAAGCACAACTTATACAAAGTAAACACAATGAAACTCTATCCTGCCTAGAGCACTCACTTTTGGACGTTCACCCACCAAATTTCAAGCATCATCCATGGGTTGGCTTTTTTACAAGAAAACTGACTTGATCAGGCAAATGCCATTCGCTGGATGGGCTGGGTCCTGGAGGATCTGATTTTGTTTAATAGAATAACTTTGCTGTATCCAGACTAACAACTCGGAAATGTACTAGACGTGATTGTTTTTGGCATTAGAAATAGAACAATATGTAGAAAAATCTCATTTATTTTAGATTCTGAAACAGAGACTGATCTTCATGTTTCATTTGTATATAACACATAATCAGGCATGAATACAGACTAAACAAGCATGCATAGAGTAACAATGCAAAGATGGTGATTAATGACGGCGTACCTCAATTGCATGAACTGCTGCTTTCAGCGATTGCAATTGTGATGACAGAACTTTATGTTTTGGGAACATTTCATGGTCTCCTCTCACTCTACATGTGGCTGAATGGATTGCATATCTTTCATCAAGATCAAAATCAAGTTCAAATGTCGTATGGCAAATCCTACAGTGCTTCTCATCTCTCCAGTACAAATCATGACAAGTTTCACATCTGGCAAGCGATTCAAAATAAGATCTTTTACTACATTTCACAGTATTGAGATTACAGTAAAAATGATTCCACATCCATGCATCCAATTCTTGAAGACGGCTCCATTTTCGGTTTTCTTCTTCCTCTCTCTTCCCTGATTCAATAATTATTGCACCACATGGAGGCAAAGAATCTTTCATGACCCCAGTCAGGCTCAGGTTGTTGTCTACATCAGAAACTGGAGAACTGCTGTTTTCTCTAACTATTTCCAACTCAGATTGATCAGATTGTGTCACGTGCCTATTGGCAGCATCATGGACCATGCTACTTAACATCTCTTGGCAGAGAAAAGCTTCCCGTTTCTCCAAAGATTCAATGAGGAGAGCCTCACGTGCTCCCCTATCATCCAAAACTGATAACAGGGCACGTAAAGCCTGCAGTTGAACAACCATGCACGAGTGCAAAATGGTTAATGATAAGAAATTACATATAATACATCAAAAAGACTGACAAAGTAGGTCAGTTACTGACACAAATGCAATCCAGAGGTACAAAATTAAAAAATTGGGCAGGGGGATGCAGGGATACCTCTTCACTATCAATCACCTTCCAATGACCATCTTCAGAAGATTCAAAATAAACTCTCTTATGGCCAGGGTCTTGTGAATTACAAGGGCCTAAGAAAAGCCAATATCTATTGTACCTACGGTCAGAACCTAAAAAGATAGATTGCATTGGGTGCAAGTTGACCCAAAGTTCTGCCTCTGTTGAATCTTTTCCTTTGCCAGACTTTTCCGTTTCATTAAATTTTAGGATTGATGAAGAAGAGTCAACGGGGTGAGATGGTTCCTTTGTATTATTCATTTGTGCAGCATACACCCAGGATGGCCTAGGCAAACTAATTGCCATTGATGATGACCTCTTTATTTTTGCTCCAGAACCATGATGATGCATATTACTAGCAGATTCACCAGTGTGTCTTGCTGCATCCTGAAGAGAGAAAAAGTAGAGTAGAACATCAATCACTCCAAATGAAATCAAAATTTTTTCTTGATTAGATAATGAAGAGTATGGCAGTCTGATGTCCTGAACGATAGAAACTTTAAAAAAAGTCATAATTACAATATTTAGGAAAAAATAAAAAAACAAATGCAAAGACAATGAAATTCCATATTAGAAGAAACAAGATCATTTAGTTCAATTGAGATTGATGCATTAAAACAACAGATAAAACATAGTTTGTCAAAAAAAAAAAAAAGCATATGATCTAATGAACTTGCAAAATAACTGAACAAATGGCCAGAAAATACATTCACAGGTTACCCGCTTACACATGCGAGAGCGTGGAATAGAGAAGAAGAAGAAAGAAGTTAATGAAATCTCAAGCATGCTAAGCTTATTTACTTATTTTTATTACCTCCATTCTAATACTGGATCCAGCACTGAGGAGATCAATCAAAGCCACTAAAGCATTTAACTTTTCTTCAATGCTTAAATCTGAATATTCACCTTCCATAAGCCCTAGCAACCACACTTCTCCTGGATGGCTCTCATCAATTTCATTGTAAACTGTCAGCATGTTGTTTTCTTTTTCACGACAGTTAGTATGCTTAGTTTTTCTTGAATTGGAATAATCTGATTCACATTCAGAATCACTGTCGCTACATGTGCGACTATCATTGAAGTCATCATGGACACTTCCAGAGTCATCTGTATCATACTGACAATCATTGGCTTCCTCTGAAAGAGTACAGATACGCAGACGATAAGCATATGGCGAGATCTTTTCAAATAAAGTAATATCACTTGAAAGAGTAGAACTTATTAGAGGTTCCAGATCCTCAGTTGTGCTAGCAAGATTTAATTCAGAAACCTTCAAAAACAAAAGTTCACAAATAAGCAGAAAATTAACATGTATTCCTTGCCAATTCAACAAAATAATAATAAAAAAAAAAAAAAGAAAAATTCAAGAACAATATCTTCTATTCCATTAGCTTACCTGCAAAGATTTTGCTAGTTCTGAAACTTTCAATCCGTTATTTCCACTCTTTGCTAAGAGTTTAAACAACTCACCCTTCAAAGTTCCAGGACGTAGGCCATACTTCACCACGAGGCTCATCTCCTGAAGGAAAAATTGTTAGATACCTTACGCGTTTCAATTAACTTATTTATTGAAGCAAAATTAATTGACGGCAATAACAAAATCATTTTACATATAGATAGAATATTATTGAAAAAAAATAATAAAGTATTGATATCAATTTAATCATGTAGTACCTTATTAAGCACTTCCCTACGACATGCACCTTGCCTTGAACCAAAACCAGCGGCAACCAAGACTTGACGCAGTATTTCTGCCCATGTAAGAGGATTGAGAGACTTCTTCCAAAACTCAACAATAAATTCGTGATCCTCAACCTGCAAAAACAAAGATGAATAATCATACCAAAGAAAAATATAGTGGCAATAAGAATACAACAGATATTGCTTTTTGTTTGTAACCAACCCCCATCCTCCCAAGAATTGCATCACCAAAATTTTCTTTTCAAAGAAAATATAGATATTCAGTAAAACTAAAGAAATAACCAAAAAGATATATTCCCCGCAGAGTATATGAAGTTTAGGAATTCTTTTGAATTACAATGTTTGTGATGTAAAATTACACAGGAAGGCTCTGTATAGGTAAATGAGAAGAAACTGTTGGTATGTTTTCAGTCAAAAGCAATTTCCACTAACTAGTTAAGTTTTCAGGAGCTACTTTAGCTCTTGCTCAAAAAGATATTAAGAGAAGTTTAGCCTATTCTACAATGTCTCAATTGGGTTATACGATGTTAGCTCAAGGTATGGGGTCTTATCGAGTCGCTTATATCTAGCCAGTCCCAAGCCCGGAGGAAGGAGGAGTGTTGCGGTTGGCTAGCAGCCAGCGCAAAATTATGCCAAAACCTAAATATGGATTCAGCAAAAATTGAGATAAACGTTGGGGCGTTCCCTATTGACGACGCACTACATTGGAGCCTGAGTGTAGCGAGAAATAAGGAAGGGTGCAGGGTGTTCCCTGAAAGCGACGCATCATGTCAGCGCCTGGATATGGCGCTAAATGTGGAAGGGTTCCTGCATCATGGGCAGGTGTGGGTAAAGAAGCTAGCCCATAGTAGTGGTAGTAGCAGTAGAGTAGTAGAACAAGTCGTCACCGTTATAGTAGCAGTAGCACAGGTAGCATAGATATTAGAACTTGACGTCACCATTATAGGAGAAGGTAGAGACAAAGATAGAGCCAAGTAGAGACTAGAATTAGGTTGGGTACATGGAATATAGGGTCCCTAACAAGTAGGTTAATGGAGCTAGTGGACACTACATTGCATGCATTCAAGAGACTAAATGGGTAGGAGAGGAGAGTAAGGAAGTTGGAAAACACAAGGAAAGAGAGAAACTAAAATGGAGTGGGCATTATTATGGATACGTCATTAACGGATGATGTTGTTTCAGTGAAGAGAATGAGAGATAGGATCATTATAGCTAAGTTAGCGTTAAAAGGTAAAGTGATTAATGTGATTAGCGCATATGCACTTCAAGTCAGTTTAGATAGTGAGAGCATATAAAGGTTTTGAGAAGACATAGATGATGTCATGCAAAACATACCAAATGAAGAGAGTATCTTCATTGGTGGAGACTTGATGTGGGTAGAGATAGAAGTGGTTTCGAGGAAGTACATGGAGGCTATGGCTTTGGAAGTAGAAATGAGGAGAGGAAAAGCATTTTCAACTTTGCCATGGCTTATGACCTAATCTTAGCTAATACTTGCTTTGTTAAAAGGGAATCTCATTTATAACCTTTAAAAGCGGGCACAACAAAACCTAAATTGACTTTTTTCCTCACAAGAAAGTCAAATTAAAGCCTTGTAAAGTCAAATTAAAGCCTTGTGTAAGGATGACAAAGTTATTCGACGCAAAGCTTTAACAACCTCAACAAAGGTTATTAGTCTTGAAAGTCAAGATCAAGTGGCACTCTAGAAGATCCTCCAAGAATGTCTCTACCATGATCAAATGGTGGTAGCTAAAAGGGAAGAAGTGGGAGCAATTTAGGAATGAATTGAGAAATATGAAAACAGTGGGATCCAAATGTGGTAACAAATAATATGCGGGCAAACATGAGTAAAAAGATTTAAGAGATAGGTCGAAAGGTGTTGTAAGAGGCTAGAGAACAAGGCCCATAATCAAAGGAGGGATGGTGGTGGAGCGAAACAATTCAAAAAGCAAGAAAGAATAAAAGAGAATGGTACAAGAAATTGCCTAAATGTGAAAATGGGATGCATATGAGCAATACAAAAAAGCAAAAAATGAAGCAAAGAAGGCTATGAGTCATGTTACAGCGCAATTTTATGAGAAGTTTATATAAGAAATTAGGAACAAAAGAAGGGGAAAAAAATATCTACAAGTTGGCTATGAGGAGGGAAATGAGATCTAAAGATCTGAATCAAGTGAGGTGTATTAAGGATAAGATTTTAGTGAAGGAGGAGGATAATAAGGAAAGGTGGAGAAGTTATTTTGAGTCTCTTCAATGAAAGAGGTAATGAAAACGTAGTATATGTAGACCATATAGTGATGGAGAAGAATGTGAATTATACTACGAGAATTCGATTCTAAAAGTTTAAAGAAGCTTTGAGAAGAATGAAATAAGGCAAACTATGTGGTCCCAATGAGATTTCTATCAATGAGTGCAAATGCTTAAAAGATGTAGGGGCAGTTTCACTAACTTATTTGTTTAACAATATTTTGATCTCTAAAAAGATGCCAGAGAAATGGAGAAAAAGCATCTTACTACCAATCTTTAAAAACAAAAGAGACATTCAAATCTGCTCATGTTGAATAATGGCTCATTTAAACTATCTCACATCGGAAATAGGCTGAAAGGGTGGAACGTTATTTTATTATAAATAGAGCCTTAATTCATTTAGTTTGATCATCCCAAAATTGTCTACTCATCTCTTAGGCAATTTTCAATATTTCTCCCTCATTTGTGATATTTCACTTTGTAGTTCTTTTCTTAATGAAATATAATTTTGGTAGTGTTCGAGAACGTAGGCATAATTGGTCGAACCTCGTTAAATTTTGGTGTTCTTATTTTGTCTTTATTTTCAATAGCAATTTTGTAACGTATAGTTGCAGTGATATATTGTGCTGTTAAATTACTATTAGGGTGATTCTGTCTAAGGAGTTAGGTTTTAAGTAGGACCACTTGTGACCCCTCCAATCTTTCCTGGGAATCAACTATAGTGTGATTTTACAGTACAATCTTTCACTCTCTATTCACCTATAAATATATTAGGTGAATTTGGTGGGTGGAATATTACCCTTATTCCACAACAGTATCGGTCTGCCATTTTTCTATCTTGTGTAGTTGCAGTGTGTCCCTGTAGTTGTTGAGTGCGTTAGCAGTACAAGAAAGATGATTTTTGCGGTTCTTTTCTTTGTTTATACTCTAGAGTAATCCTGCGCTGTTCATCGATGCTGTGAGCTCAGTTAAACATTTTTTTTTCAAACAAAAAAAATTTAATACACTTCTATACCATTCAAATTTGAATTGAAGTAATTAATTTAAGAATTTAATTTTAATCAAATTTAAAATTTAGTTCAATTTAATTTTTTCTAAAAAATTGAATTATTTTAATTATGTTCAATTTTTAAAAATTAAAATTGAAAAAATTAAGCAAATTTTTATTAAAAAAGAATTTTAAATAATGATATAAATATTATTTTATACTTAAAATAAATTAAATATACTCTATTTATGCATATATAATTAATACATAATAAATTATATACCTATAATAATTAAAATAAGATATATTTATATTGAAAAATTTCAAAAATTATTTTTAAAAAATCAGTTCAAATCAAATTAAATTAAATTAATCAAATCAAATTTAATCTACTTTGACTTATAGAAAAATTTTGATTCAATTTATTTTTTTATATATAAAATTTACTAATTTTATTTTGATCAAAATCCAACTCATTGATGATCATTGCTACTATATGTGCAATGCCTTCCTACATTAATGATATCATTCTTCAAAGCAGTTTTGACTTTTAATTTAATATATTTTCTGTATTCCGAAAGGATTATCACTTATAATTTTTTACATTATTTAAAAATTATATTTAAAATTATAATAATTTGTAATTTATAACATATTTTCATTTATGACCTGAATTATATTAGATAAAGAAATAAATACACTTTATTAGTTTAATAATTAATCAGGGGAAATTAGAAATTTTGATTATAATTAATGAAACTGAACCTGTATATTAAGATATCTAAAAAAGAAATAGCATATAACTTTTTTAGAACAAAAAAATATATAATTTTCACATTTTTAAAATTAATTTTTATATTTATTTTTATTTTGCTATTTTCAATTTTAAACATTCAGATATAATCCTCATAATAATATAATTATATTAAATTGTGTTTCACTTTAATTTTTAAATATGTAATATTGATCTCAAACTTCAATACATTATTTTCAAATCTTATAATAATTTAAATTCAAACTTTTGTGCATCAATGCAATTGTAACTCAAGTTTTAAAAATTATCAAAATAAATTAGAATCATAAAAATAAATGAAATATTAGCTCAATATATATATATATATACATATATATTTATGGTGTGATTTCAGGCAAAATTTGAGTCAAAAGATAGTGAAATTTGATTAAAATGACTTTTATGTTTATGTATTTCACGATTATAGCATATTATGTTATTATTTGATAATTTTTAAAATTTGAGCTATAATCATACTAACACATAGAATTTGAATTTATATTACAATTAAGCCTTATTTTTAAAAATGTTAAAACATACATAATTCTAATATTTCTTTTAATTATTTATATATTAGTTAATCTTAAAAAAATGAAAAATGATGTAGCCAAGTAAAAATGAAACATATAATACTATTTAAGAAAAGAAAAGTTAAAGAAATCCATGGAAGAAAGTAATTTGAATCAATATGTAGAATGATTTTGAAAAAGTTAGAAAATTCATATTGTATAAATTTGAAAGCCGAAGATATTTGGTATATAGATAATTACAAAGTGCATAAATCTTAATGTATAAAAAAAAAATTATGAGTATTTTAATAGAAATGATCATGTTGAATTTGAAACTGTCATGCAGATGGGTCTAACTTCAAAACTAAATAATAATTCACACCAAATCCTCAAATCTCAAACCAATAAATAGTTCATTATATTCAGGTCTATCCCCCATTTCTCCAAATTTGACTAACCCCCTTCCTCCTTCCCAAAAGTCTTGTTTAAGTTGTTATAAAAATGACTTTGTTTCGTTTAAGTGAAATGACATCATTTTGAATAAATGATAAAAAAAAATTAAGTAAAACGACACCATTTCATTTAAGTGAAACAAAACTATTTTGAACATTAGAAAAAAAAAAAAAAGACTAAAGATAACCTCATCCTTAACCCTCCCTCCTTTCCCACTTTTCTTTCTCGACTACATCAACCCCTAACCCCTAAATTCAAAAAAAATTTTTTTTTTTTTTCACTCAATCATCTTCTCATTCTCTAAAAAAATATTTAAATTACTCTTCAAAAATTCATTTCTATAAATTTTTTGGTCTAAATTATTAAGTATTTAAAGAATTTTCACTCAATTTTAGATTCAAGCATTATTCAAATGTGAGTTCTACCATTCTTTTTAAAATTTCTATATTTTAACTTTTACTCATATTTCAATTCATTTAGTTTTGCACTAAAAAATATCATTCACTTCTTCTTCTTTTCATTTTTCTTAAAAATTGTGAATTGATTGAATTTAGAAATAGGAATCCTAATTTAGAAATAAGAAATTCAAATTAAAAATAAATTGTGAATTGTGACTTAGGAACTCTAATCTAGAAATAGAAAATTTAAATTAACAATATGTTGTAAATTGTAAATTACAAACTTTTATTGATTTATTTTGAATTAAAAATACATTGTAAATTATGAATTACAAACTCTAGTTGATTTATTATGAAATAAAAATATATTGCAAATTAGAAATATTGCAAATTTATATTAAAAAATAAGAAATTTATTAAAACTACATTAAAAATAATTAATTTATTGTGAATTAGAAATAGAAAATTTAAATTAAAAATATATTGTGATTTGAATTGAAAATTTTGTTGGTTTATGAATTATGAATTCTGATTAAAAATTCATTAGTTTGTGAATTGTGATTAAGTAATATGAATTTACTAAGATTGTTTATCTATGGTAGAATATGGAGAAAAAATTTAAACAAATTTACAGTATTGAGTTTTTAAATGAGTTTAATACTTCCGAAAGAGGAGTAGTAAAAAAAAAAAAAAATCTTGCGCCGAATCAATTTAGATGATAATATTAATGATCTAGAATTACATAAACCAATTGAAGAGTTTGATACTACTATTGGAGATCAAATTTGAAGAGAATACTTGACTAAGAGGTCGGGCCAACCAATTGGCCATAATTATTTGAAAACTCAATTTGATAGACAAGCGAGAAGCTTTCAAGATAGTTGGTTTAAAAAGTTTGCATGGTTGGAGTATTACATATCAAAAGATGTGACATTTTATTTTTTGTGTTATCTTTTCAAAACTCCAAATAAAGGAGGTTGATTTACAAAGAATGTCTTTTTCAAAATAGAATTTAATAAATGAAAAAAGGCATTAGAAAAATTGGATGAACATGTTGATTGTGTGAATAGTTATCACAATGATGCTAGGATACAATTTGAGTTTTTCCAAGATCAAAGGCACAATATGACAAATATGTTAGAGACACATGGGCCCGGGATGTAGGTTGCTTATCATACCCATTTCACAGTGGTGTTAGATGTGACGTGTTTCCTTTTGAAGCAAAGTTTTCCTTTTCATAGACATTCAATTAGCTCTTTAAATAAAGGCAATTATCTTGAGTTACTTGAGTGGTATAATCAACGAAATAAAGAGGTTTCTAAGGTAGTCAATGAAAATGCTCTTGGAAACAATCAAAATGACATTTCCAAAAGACTAGCACATTATGTGTTGTAGAGATCACACTTGTCATCATCAATGATATTGAAAACAATATTTTTTCTCTTATGGTTGATGAGTCTCGAGACATTTCACTGAATGAGTAAATAGTGATTGTTTTAAGATATTTAAAAAAACATGAATATGTTATTGAACGATTTTCTCACTACGGTGCATATGCATGACATTACCTCTATTTCTTTAAAGAATGTTATTGATGCATTATTTGTAAAATATGGATTATCATTATCTAAATTGAGAGGTTAAGGATATGATGGGGCTTTAAATATGGGAGACAAGTTTAATGGATTAAAGGCCTCATATTGAAGGAAGATCAATATGTAAGGTATATCCATTGTTTTTTCAAGCAACCCCATTATGAGTGAATTTTTTTTTATCTAAGTTATTATGATTATGAATATGAATGGAGCATCATGTAAAAGGAAAGATCAACTTAGGCAAATTGAACATGATAGGATACTTGCTTTGTTGGAGAGTGGAAGATTACTAATGAAAAAGACAAAAATCAAAAAACTAGTTTGACAGGACCATGGAATACTCATTGGGGATTACACTACTTAACCTTACTTCTTTATTTTTATGTGGAATTCAATGATAGAAGTGTTAGAAAATATACAAGATGATGATATTTTTGATGACAATAGAGGTGTTGTCATAGGTTTGATTCATAGGATGAAAAATTATTAGTTTGTTTTTGTGTTGTATTTGATGAGGCATTTACTAGGAATCACAAATTTGTTGCCACTAAAAAGGATCAAAATATTATACAAGCCATGACTTTGATTGATTCCATGAAATTTTAGCTACAAGACTTTAGGGAGGAGGCATAAGAGATACTTTTGGATCAAGTCAATACATTTTATGATAAGAACATGATCCCAATGCTTAATATAAAAGAGAACATTATGATTTATGGTCATGGCAGTATAAAGGCAAACCATTACCAATTTTCATCATTATCATGTGAAAATTTTTTACCAGGTATTATTTTTATAAATCATGTTTCATCATATTTCCTAAAAAAATTTTCTTGCTTATTAATCATATCATTGTTGCATTATTAGGTTGTTGATTTAACTATACAACAGACGCATAATCATTTTTCATAAACAAGTATGAAGTTACTTATTTGTATAGAATGTCTTAATCTAAGAGATTCTTTCTCTTAATTTGACCTTCATAAACTATTCCATCTTGCTAAGTTATATCTTCTCAGAGATTGATTGTTTAATACTTGAACAACAATTTTAAACTTACATCTATAATATACAGTGTGATACTCAATTTTCTACAATTGGAGATTTGAAAAATCTTGCTCAGAAGAGGTTAAAATTGGCAAAATATCATTTTTTTTATTAATAGTATAATTGTATACATCGTGAAAGAGATTTTTATAATAATTGAAAATAAACGAATCTTGCAACATTTTCAATAAATGCAAATTCATAGGATACAATTGGTTTCTCTTAGTTGCATGATTAATACCAACAGTTCAAGTGTTAATCAATAGTCATTTTTTGTAATATGTACATTTAATTCATTTTATTGATTTTATAATTGTCATTTTAGTACTTTAGTTGTTAATTATGTATTTAATTGCTTCAAAAATATTTAATATTCAATAATAAATTCCCCTTAAAATTAATTTTTAATTTAGACACTAAAAAGAATAACTACTCAAGGTGAGTAAATGGATTGAATGATTGGTGAATCTAGAGGCCAAATTGTGGTGAAGGTCCATCTTCTATTTTTTTTTTTTTATTTATTGAGCAAATTGTGTTAATTTATTTTATGAGAATTTTTTCAATTGGAACTGAATGATATTTTTATTGTGTACAACTTTAATAAATAGAAAGGATATATCAATGTTTACCACATCAAGGGACGAGGATTTGAAGACGAAAGTGGGGACGGGTGTAGAGATTGATGAGATGGGCCAAAGAAACATATTTTGGTACCCATTGAAGGGCCATGATCCATTTCTTTCCAATAGCATGGCTCCAAATTTGGTACTAACTCTGAAATAGTGACTAAAAATTAGCTACTAACTCTATTAGTAGCTAACTAGCGACTACCTAAACTTTAGTGACTAAATTGCAATATATATGGCCTCAATTATTAGCTACTAACCTGTAGTAGCTATTTAGTTGTTAAATAGCGGTTACACTAAAAGTAGTAGCTAAAAAGGAGACTAAAAAATAGCACGAAATAAATTTTTCTCGCATGGAAAGTTGTGACTAACAATTTTTTAGTTGTTAAACTTAGTTGCTATCTTTTGTAGTAGCTAATCAGTTGCTAGTTAATGACTGTGTTGCATGTAGTCCCTAATAGTGACAAACTTATGTAGTAATAAGTGCAAATAAATTTTAAGTAGCTTAACTACTATATTTGTTAATCTCTAAACTTAGCTACTACCTATTGTAGTAGCTATAGATATAAAATATAAAATTATATAGTTAATTATTATTATATATAATTAATATTAATATATTATATATAATATATAATTTTAATATATTATATATAATTATACTATATTTATATATAATACAATATTAAGTATAATATTAATACTAATATTTATTATATGTTTATAATATAATACTAATTTATTAATATTAATATAATTTTAATATAAAATAGAATATAATAAAAAACGTAATTTTAATATGTGTTTTTATTTATTTTTAAATATTTATATATTATAATAAAATTATATATATTATATTGAATTTTACAAATTATAATGGTAATATTTAGTGACTTTAAGTTGTTGTAGTCGCAAAATTTATAGTTTAGTCATTAACATATTGTTAGTCGCTAATTTTAGCTGTTGCAGTAGTCGCTAAGGTACTTAAATAAATAAGTTAACTTGTTCATTTTAGGAACCCTTGCACAACTATCCCCTTTTCTTGACAGCTAATATCTCCTTCACTGCTCCCTTTCATTGTTTGAAATCTATTTCCTTCATTGTTCGAAATTGTAGCAGGAACGAGGTTAAAATCTATCTCCTTCACCTATTCAAAATCCCCCTAACTCTTTGATTTGATTAATTTCACTCTTTCGTCCATCAGCCAAGCCAAGCCGTTATGACTCTCCTATTTGTCTAGTTAAGAAATAGAAGCGTTCAAGGTCGAGGATTAAGGAACGTCAGGTGTTTTTAGCGAAGCTGAGATTAAGGAATGTTCTTTCACTACGCCTTTTCCCAGATTTGGCAAACCCTAACAAACTCCATTCACTACACTGTTGTGCGCCATCTCCATTGGTGTTGTTCTTCGAGAGTCTTATGGTATTACTCAGGTGCAGTTGGAAAATTTATGTGTGATTTCTTGTTTCGTGATTGCTTGTCCAATGATTGCTCCGATGGGTGTTTGCATGTTCTGTGATATAAGTTTTCTTTTGGAAATTTATGGGTTATACTGTGTTTTGTTGGATATTCTGTTTGGGAGTTTTTATGATTGTAATGTGATTGTTATCTTGAAGCTTCAGAATGATGTAATTGTGCTTATTTACCCAATTATTTCTCTTTCACCTTCTCTGTTCTCCCTAATTTTCTGTCATGATGAAAACTTATTCATGAACCCTAAAATTTCTGGGATGATGAAGCTTCCCTGCATATTCTAATCATTTAACCCCTTTGCATTGTTTCTGATTTGGATTTTTTTTTTTTTGTTTTGCTCTGTTTATGGGTTGAGTGGTTGAGGGTTTATCCAACTGAGTTGGTACCTTATTATTTCATGGTCTTATTTGATTAGGAAAATTTAAGTATGTTATTAGGCAAATTTGTTTCGATTACTGGAGATTTTGGCAGAGTGTTTTGCTAGTGAAAGGCTTAAATTTTCCCATTTTTGTCTATTATGTGTACTTGAGTGTATTATTTATGTTATTCTCCACAGCTGTCCGTATTATGTTATTTGTTACTATAATCAACTGAGTTTTTTTTTCCCTAAAGAAAGACAATTTTTATGGAAATTAATAGTGCAACTTTATTAGTAAGCCTCAAAATCCATGTCAAAGAAGTGAAACTGAAGTAGGACAAAATGATCTTCACATTCGTAGCCAATAATCCTAAGTAAGTTCGAGTAGTGTTTCTAGAGTAGGAACCTTTAACCACTTATATATAGTCTGATTCAGCTCCTATACGAGAGATATCCTTGGCAAATCCAGTTGTAAAAAGCTACTGTTTTTTGTAGATCAAGTTAATTTAATCTGCATGCTTTGTAGAAGTAAAAAGCTGCTGCTTTTTGTATATTGGGACTAATAAGCTGTGCATTCACAAATTACAAGTATAACTCACCTAATGTTGAACTTGGTTGCTCTATTGTTGTGCTGAAGTTTAACCTAACCTACCAATATCGCCATTTTGTCCAAGAATCCTTCATGTTTAAGGCATAACATGTGGCAGATTTGAAAAGTTGGCTTAACTCATTTATAATTATTACACTCATAGCTAACATTTCACCACTATATTTAATACATTATTTTAAAAAAATATTTATCAATATTAATAAAATTAAAATATTCATTACAAAATATGTAATTAAATAAAAAATATTTAGTTTCAACATAAATAACATATATAAACTATTTTTTAATTTTAATTTTTAATCATTTATTTATTCATAATTATTTTAATTAGTTATTTTTAAATGAAAAATTCAAATTACTTATATATAAAATAATTATCTTATCAAATATATTTTGACATCAAAATTAATTATATGTTAATTGCGATAAAATCTTATAAAATTTTTCAATTAAATAAGGTTGGGAGAAATGTGAAAGTGGATTAGGAATTAGAGATTAAGATAAACTATTGTTTATTAAAAACATTAAAACTTGACCTCTACAATATAATATTTTCCTATGGGTTCAAGAGCATTCAAAAAGTATTGTAAGATTCCTATATTCCTTACATTTGGATTTAACTTGTGAATTTAATAAATAATTACTACAGTGATTGGTAAACCTTACTGCCAAAAAGAGAGAGAGAGAGAGAGAGAAAGATGGATAAGTCTAACGCAAAAAGTAAAATGAAAATAACTTTCAAAACTTTTTCCTTAAATTTGATATGGACCATGTTTTATATATTCTCACTTGAAAGAAATATAAATTCAAATAAATGAGCCTAAATAACCACAGTTATCTTTTGTTTTTTGTAAATTGCCAGCTTGTTTTGTGATAATGATGGTTAAAGTAACACAAGATCACATGCCATCAAAACAAATCTCAAATAGCTTCTAACTTATGAATGTCCAAATATCTTCTTTTTAATATGATATCATATGCCCAAATTAAATAATACCTATTTGAGATTATGATTTACCCACTTGCATATATATATATATATATGGACAGAAATTATTTGAAATTTGGAATCTGCACATTTGCAAGGCTACTCAAGATTGAGTTGACAATAGGTCTCACAATGTATTGGTAAGTAATTATAAAATAAATATTTTATTATGTTACTTAAATTTTTTAATTATATTAAATTTTTTAATTATATGTTAATATATTATTTCAATATTCCAATTTTCTAGAGTGTCGTATAGAGGAAAATACAAGAAGAAAGATAACGGATTGCAGAAAGACAAAGAGGGCAAGAGATTGACACAAACTTCGATGAAGATGCAATCTTCGTACAAGTCGTAATAGCTTATAAAAAATGTTGACCATATGGATTAGGAGATCGCTCATCAACATACACGGGCAACATCTCTTGTTAGTTTACTGCATCCTCTTCTATGATTGATCAAGTGCTAAATGCTAAGATCTAGTAAGAGGTAGAAAAGAATGTTAAATCACTACAAATGCAGCTCGATGAGATGAGAAGTTTTGTTGCGATCTTAGTTAGATCAACACAGGTGCCTTCAGCAAGTACAAATTTAGGTGCCCCTACATCGACTTCAAATGATTCCTCGCAATGGATCCGCTTGCACATGACCCGCCCATAGACGACCTGCCAACGGAAGACCTCTAGTATATTGTTTTACTATTTTTTTAATTATAAGACATGAGATGATAACTTTAATTGTACATTTCTTTTTAAACATTGGATCAAATATACTTTTTCTTTCTTCTAATCATAAGATATTATAAATTCATCTCATTTTAATTTTTTAATTTTAATATTAATAAACATTATTAAAATTTAATTAAATAATATTGATAAATAATAAATAATAATAAAGTATTAATAAGTAATAAATAATATTAATAATAAATAATATTAATGGTAAAAAATATTAATAAATAAATAAATAAAATCAAATTAAATTCAATATTTTTAAATAACTTAGCGACTACAAAAAATAGTAGCTAAATAGTCCCAATTTAACTACTATATATATGGTAGTAGCTAAAAAGAGATCTTAGCAACTACAAGAAGTAGTATCTAAATGATCTCTATTTAGCTACTACATTGTTGTTAGTAGCTAAATTATTGAATTTAGTGATTGCACATTGTAGTCGCTAATCAATTGCTAAATAGCGACTACAAATTCTATTACTTAGTTTAGTAGTTAAACAGTCGTTATTTCAGTTTTCATAGTCGTGTCCACTACTAACTAGCTACTACATTTTAATGTGATCGCTATTATATTTTGTAGTCGTTAAATAACGACTATATTATTATAGTCGCTAAATAATTACTACTTAGTCATTAAATTCAACATAACTACTAAAAAAATAGCAACTACATGGTGTTAGTCACTAAGGTAGTCGCTAAATGATTAGCTACTATCAAAACTTGATTTAACTACTACTTTTTTGTAATAGCTGAATTTGATTTTTTTTTTTTGTAGTAAAAGATTTTATTGTTAGATTTTTGTTTGCTTATTATTCCCAGCTTCTCTTTATCTCCCTCTAGTTAGTGAATTTCATACAAACAACTAATTAGGTTAGTGTTCATTTTTTTGAGTTGTCAATAGAGCAATCAAATGAGAAAGTCGTTAGTTTTGACCAATTATCGATATTTCGGGACGATGATGAGCCAATTCGAATAGGTCACGGATCAAATTGACTTTTTCTCCAAACTTTAGAATCTGCAATTGGAATTTGAGGGAAAGATCCCGTTGACAATATCACCAGAGTTGCTGCTGGCTGGTGACTGGTCCTTCATTCCGTTGCAGTGACCACCAATGACACTTCTTACGCCAAAAGAGTCCAGTGATACCAACCACGCTCGCCCATTATATTTTTTTATTTAGAAATTAAATTTAAATTTAAATTTAAATTATAAATTAATATAATATTATTATTTTTTAAAAATCATATTTCATTATATTCCTTTTATTTCATAATACCTATTATTTTTTATAATTCACACAAATTAAAAAATTATTTACTAGTCATAACTATAGAAAAAAAATATAACTAAATTATCCTTTTTTGAAAAATTCATAATAACTAATTTGTCACTTTAAGAATATTGATAATAATAAAATAAAAAATAATTAATATAACAGATATTATAAAATGAAAGAAGTATATAATAAATTATTTCAAATGATAAATTATATTTATATCTTAAATATTTTATTTTAAAAAATTATTAAATTCATGAAAAGTTAAATTATTTTTATATATTAAAAAAATAAAAGAGGAAAAAAATATAAAATGACAAATTTTTAATATCATCCAAGATAAAGGAAAAGAAAAGTGAAATTTCACCATTCATGAATGAATAAGTCATTCAAGTTTGATGTAGTGAACTGAAACAGAATGACACATATACATATGAACCAGCACAGGACAACAACACTTTCAATTATGAGAGTCCCACTCGGTCCAATTAGCTTCACTTCCCCTGCGTGGTATGCTGTTGATCCTTGTATACACATCCACCTTGAAGTTTGCACCACATAGCACTCCTTCGCTGTCTACTCTTGGCATTGCTCTTACCTTATTCATTGGATGCTCAAAACTCATTAGGCCTCCTCCACTATGGAACATAAATCCTGCACAATCGTACCTCAATTCATGTCTCAACATCTTCTTTTCTATATCAGCGTTGATATTATGAAACTAGATAGGATTAGTACCTGTTGGGAAGGGGGCATATGATTTGGCACAGCCTGCTTTTATGACTCCCAAATCATCAGATATGACTACAGAACCATCACCTGCGATTCCCCAGTACAGCTTCACTCCACCATCAGAACCCTGCAACCATATGAATTTTAGAGCCAACCCATCAGGTAATTAACGATTCATTTATATGTTTCATTGGTAAGAAATTGAAATAGTGGAAATTGAACCATTACCAGTGCCACAAACACAGTTCCAGCCTTGCTATCATATACAACAAAAGCAAAGCTTCCATCCAGATCCTTAACAACTTGGTCAGCTGGATATGGACCCCTATCACGAAGTGTCTTATAAGCTTCTATGACAAACATGGCCTCATTAGTCCCCTTTGTCAACCCATATTGCCTATTGAGTACGCACAAGTTGTTCAAGCTCCCCAAGAAAAGGCAGTATATATCCTCAAACCCACAAAACAATCTGCAATCAACATTACCAATCAGAGTTATTAGCTCAATTGGGACAGCTGCAAGAAATTAATTATTAAAAATTTAATCAAAGGAAGGTGAAAATTCAATCTAGTCAATTAGCTGCAAATAATTATTAGCGTAGCTTTGTGGATCATTGTCTAGACAACAATACTACTATTGAACCAATAACTGATTGATAAAGGCATACCTTTGATGATCAGAAAAAGGGTTGTGAGGGCGAACATGGGCAAGGACAGCAGCTTGACCAAAGGTCATTGAAAACGTATTTTGGGGATGAAGAGAAGTGAAGTCATTGAGAGTCTCATCAGGAAGCTTAGGCTTTTTAGAAGCATTTTGAGAAGCAGGACTATTTAGCTCATCAGGTGGATGAGCACAAGCTTTGTGAAATATAGCCAACATTTTTCTGTTATCTCCCTTACAGTTGAATGACGCGTTAGAGCTGTATCTGAACGGGTCTTGTGGTATTTATAGGCTCATCACTTCACTTCAGCGGAGTTTATTATTTTGGGATTTTTACGGGTGATGTAATCTGCGCGTGGATGTTAGGATGATTGGATAAGGATTCTCGAACGTTGAGGTAGTCTGATCTTTCAGTTTTTTATTTAATTAATTAGTGATTAAAAAAAAATTATTCTATTTCCTTACAATTCAATTATTTTTCTTATTTAGTACGTTCATTTTTTATAATAATAGATATTTTAGAAATATATGCTTATTAAAAAAATTATAAATTTTTCAATATTAATTAAGATAAATAAATATACTTTTTATATATTAAAAAATTATTAAATAATTTTAATATTTATGATGAGAAAAAATTAAAAAATAATAAATAATACACGTATAGAATTCATAAAATGATAAATAATATAAAATATATATTTTTTAAAACATAAGAGTGATTAAAAAAACAAGTATAAATTTTTGGGGCTTAGTCCCCTCGTATACCTCAAAAAATAAAATATGCTGGTAAAAGTTTTATAGTTCGTAGCTATATATTATTATTAAAGTCATAGCGTATTATAGTTTTAGATTTTTTGAAATAATTATGTTGTTATTAGAATCTATAGGTATTATTATAGTATTATTAACAATGAAAGTTTGTTAAGCTAGAAATATATTTATTAAATTATTATTTGCATCAAAGATATATAAAATATTATTAAAATTATAAAATTATTATGATATTATTAAAATTGTAGATATTATTATAATACTATGTAAAAGATAAAATTTTATGCTTAATATTCTTAAGGGATAAAATACCATACTAAAACACTATTTAAATTATTGTCCATTTTATATTTTGGCTTTATAATTGTTGGCCCTAGGCACCAAGAATGAGAGTTGAATTGGTGTATAAAAATTAAAATTGGTAAGAAAGAAGAGAAGTGAGTAGAAAAGAAACACACAATTTATAGTAGTTCGGGTATAAACAACTTTACGTCCACTCTCCAATTCTTAGAAATTGGGTGTTCCATTATTTTTCAAAGGTGTTTTCAACCTTACACCAAACTTTTACACTCGTGTTTTGAAGGCTTACACAACAACCTATACACTTGTGTTTTGAGGCTTACACAATAACCTTTACATTTGTGTTTTAACAGGCTCACACAACAAGCTCTCTTAGTGTTTTGACAGACTCACACTATAATCTATTACAATTGATGTTTATGCTCACACCCAACAATGACTTAAAGAATAGAAAAAAGTGAGTAGCAAAATTGCAAGAGTTTAGGTATAAAGTTATCAATTCTCTTCCATTTACATGTGTTTGGTGAGGTATTTATAACCTCTACCCACTAAAGAGACGTTGCAATAAAACTGGTACAAAATTATCAAAGTGTGTTAGACAAATTTTTCACATTAAATGCTTGACAGTCTTAATTCGCGGTCGCTACTACTCGTTAGCGGTTGCGAAATCCAAATTCCATAAGTAAAACTCCGTTTGTATCTAACGGTTAGTTCACGTGGCAGCTTCTGATTAGTTCACTAGGAAAATATAGCTATTGTCTTTCACCTGCTCTCAAAAATAGCGGTCGCGATTTATCTTGTGCAGGATGCGACTCTGGACGCGAATTCCTCTACCAAAAGTATTCATCTTCTTCTTTTGGGTTCTCGGTCCAGCTTCTGATTAGTTCACCAGGAAAATATAGTTGTTATCTTTCACCTACTCTCAAAAATAGCGGTCACGATTTATCTTGTACAGGACGCGACTTTGGACGCGAATTCCTCTGCCAAAAGTATTCATCTTCTTCTTTTGGGTTCGTGGTCGCTATCAATAAGTTCCCATCGTGATTTTTAACTTTCAATAGTTACCTGAGATACTTGTCAAGCTATGGTTGTGGACTTGATTGCATCTTGAGTTACTTCGAAATTCGCAGTCGCGATTGAGGCAAGCCTTACACCACAAATTCGTCTGTCATTTCAGCTTTCCTTTCTTTGAATTGGTCGCAGCAGAGAAGTGGCTCGCGAATACGTCTGTCTATTTTGTCAACTTGTCTTGGTCTAGTTCGCGGTCGCGATTTATCAAGTAGCGGTCGCGAATTAAAGAGCACTTGCTTACTTCGGAGTTTTTTTTTTTAACTTTATCCAACTTTCAATGTAAAAATTAACTAAAAACTGCAAAACAACACTTAATATGAAACATTAGAATTGATCAATCCCTTTTGTCAAGATCAAAAGCGGTCCAAGACTTAGGGTTAACCACCCTAGTCTAACAATCTCCCCCTTTTTGATTTTGACAACTTAGATTGATCCTAAAGTGAAAATGATGCAGGAAAGTGAAGTTGGATTGTAATATGTTCAATGAATGCTTATTACAAAATTTGCTAAGTATATCATTCATTCAATCAAAGTGAATTTGATAAAAACAATAAGTATGTTGCTCCCTCTCAACTTATGCTATAGTTTTTCAATATTATTTTCTCCCTCTTAATTTTAGATTTTCACAATCTCTCCCCCTTTGGCAAGATCAAAAAGAGGGTACATAAGGGAAAAAAGAGATTCATGCATAAGTATTTATAAAAAGCAAACATAATGCAATGGATAATAGAATAACATTAATCAGATAAGACAACAATGTTTGCAAAGAAACAAGTTTTATATATTCATAACTGTGGGATCACAATATTTGTTAAAAAAACATAAGTAAAATGAAAAACAAATACAAAAGATCCTGAATCTAAAGTAGTGGAGAATCATCTCTGGAAAATGGTGTCTCTGGTGCTTGTTGTCTCCATCGGCTTCGTCCCCATCCTTAACGTCGTCTTCATTGCCATCCCTTTCTTGCGTATCTTCAAATTCGGTGAAGTCCGAAAAATGGCAAGGAGGAACTCCTAGTCTCTCTTGGAGATCCACCATATCACTGTGAAGATGTGAAAGGAAGAGGAGCCTTCTCTTCATCATCCTCATTAGCTTGTCCATCTTACGATTAATGGTGGCAAGAGACAACTTTATCTTGGCTTTTGGTTGAGAATGAGGGACTTGTATGTTGCCTTCTTCAATTTGAAGCTTTTTCTCTTGAAAGCTTGGGAGGTTTCCAGCTTCTTCACTCCTATTGCACCAAGGGTGTAGATGTATGTGTCCAGATGTATGGCCTTAGAATTTATGAGATAGGTTAAGTCTAAGAAGTTTTGAGAGGGAAAGAGCTTCGTAGTGAGGAATTTCTCTTTCTTCTCATCAAGTGCTCCAATAAAATGGTAGATGGTTGTTATATGAGAGGGCAAGAGAAATTGGCTTTTGGGTTTTGTACTCATGTGGATCAATTGATCCACAAGGTAACGACCAGTTTGGATGGGTTGGTTTTTTGACAAGGCAAAACAAGAATGTCAAGTCTTTTTGAGAAACCTTTTCGTTAGCATCACCTCTTGCGTTGACGGAGAAGGTGATGATGCGATGAAGGATCCACAGGGGTAGGGTTTTGATGTGTTTGGATAGAGAAGAGCGAGGTTCGTGTTTGGTTTTAATAGAAATCTTTGACCAAAATTCAGAGTAGATAACGTCAAGTGCAGAGATGATGAAGGAAATATGTTCTTCGACTTGCAAGTTAAAAAGGGAAGACAATTGGTCGAAGGTAATAAAGAAAGGGTTGCCAAAGGCCCGAAACACTAACCTGTATTGGTCGGCTCTTGAATCGAATTTTCGGCTTAGTTGCATGGTGCACATAAATTCATGTACGATTTCTTCTTATCCGGGTTCATCTCAGAAGATGAACTCGTTCCATCCTAAGTTTGAGAGAAAGGCTTTAATCTCCGCATTGATGCCCAAAGTTTTCAGCATGAATGTTGATGGAATCTTGTTTGGGAGAATCACTTTGGAGGAGTTTGCCTTGAATCTTTATTTTTCCTCCTTGGTTATTCCCTTCATGAGATAGAGGGCAGGAGGTGCAGAGGGTTGAGCCACTGCCTTGCCCTTGTCAGCCTTGGAGAATTTCTTGAGAGCCATAGCAAGAGAGGAAGAGGGCTTGAAAGATTTTTAGAGAGAGAAAGAGTGTTTGGTAGTGAAGTGATGAAAACACTATAGAAAGGGGGTATTTATAGGCTTTAAGGGGTGTGAAAATGGTCATAAATAGCTAGAAATGAATTAAATGAAGAGAAGAAATGATTGACAATCAAATCACTTAATTGCCTAAGCAGTTACTCTAATTCGTGCCTGCGAATTCATCAGTCGCGATCGCGAATTCTGGAAAATGTGAGTAATGGACAAATTTTCCTCGGGAAAAGGCGTGTTAATGGTCATATTTTTGAAAAACTGACCAAAATTCACAGTGAAGCGCAAATTTTGCAATCGCGAATTGACATTTGACAGCCGGGTGAAATTGACTTGTAATTTGCGACTGTGAATAATAAATAGTGACCGTGAATTATGAGTCAACAATGATAAGAATGAAAAATTTTGAAAACATGTGATCCACTAGAAATAAATAATAAAACTGTTCATACAATCATCACTCATGCATAACACACATAACAATAAATCATAAGATCAAAATTTTCACTTTAGGGAGCTTCCATCAAGCATTCCTAATTCTCTCTTAATGAAGTTCATCCTTTCTTCATTTAGAGATTTAGTGAAAATATCTGCAAGTTGATGATTTGTGTTAATGAATTCTAACACAACATCACCCTTTTGCACATGATCTCTAAGAAAATGATATCTAATGTCTATGTGCTTGCTCCTAGAGTGTGGGATGAGATTCTTAGAGAGATTAATAGCACTTGTGTTATCACATTTAATGCAAATGTGATCAACTATTTTGCCAAAATCCTTCAATTGTTGTTTCATCTAAAGAACTTGGGTGCAACAACAACCCGCCACCACATACTCAGCTTCCGCGGTGGATAAGGCAATCGATTCTTGCTTTTTACTAAATCACAAAACTAGGCATTCACCTATGAATTGGCAAGTCCCATAAGTGCTTTTTCTATCTAACAAGCTACCCGCATAATCTGCATCAGAATACCCTATGAGACTAAATGAAGAATCTCTAGGATACCATAACCCTAAGTGTATTGTGCCATGCAAATACTTAAAGATCCTTTTAACAACATTCCAATGAGATTCCCTAGGAGAGGATTGGAACCTAGCACACATGCAAACACTAAACATGATATCCGACCTATAAGCAGTAAGATAAAGTAGAGATTCGATCATACCTCGATATTTCTTTTCATCTACCTCTTTACACGATTCATCCTTATCTAATTTGATGGTACTGCTCATTGGAGTTTTAGCTACTTTGTAACCTTCCATTTCAATTTTTTTTAGCATTTTCTTTGTATACTTGGCTTGGTTGATGAAGATCCCTTCCTTGGATTGCTTGATTTATAGACCGAGAAAGAACTTGAGCTCTCCCATCATGCTTATTTCAAATTCCCTAGTCATAAACTTAGCAAAATCCTCACAAAGAGATTCATTAGTAGCACCAAAGATAATATCATCAACATAGATTTAAATGATTAATGTATCATGCTTGTGTTTTTGATGAAAAGTGTGGTGTCCACCTTTCCTTTCTCAAAATTATTTTTTAAGGAAAATGAACTAGGCCTTTCACACCAAGCTCTTAGAGCTTGTTTCAATCCATATAAGGCTTTGTTCAATTTGAAAACATGGTTTGGAAAACAATGAGACTTAAAACCATGAGGTTGTTTAACATAAGTTTCCTCCTCTATGATGTCATTCAAAAAAGCACTCTTCACATCCATTTGGAAAAGTTTAAAATTCATATGACATGCAAATGCTAAGAGAATCCTAATGGCCTCTAATCTTGCAACAATGGCAAAAGTCTTATCATAATCTATTCCTTCCTCTTGGTTGTACCCTTTGGCAACCAATCTAGCTTTATTTCTTATGATGAAAACTTGCTCATCTAACTTGTTCCTAAACACCCACTTATAACCTATAATTAGGTGTTTTTTAGGCCTAGGGATAAGTTCCCATACCTTGTTTCTATCAAATTGATTAAGTTCTTCTTGCATTGCAAGTACCCAGCTCTTATCGTCAAGAGTCTCATCAATTGACTTTGGCTCAAATTGAGAAACAAATGCAAGATTATTATCTAAAAGTTAAGATCTAGTACTTACACCCATTGAAGTATCACCAATGATTGAGTCCTTGGGGTGATACTTGAAGAATCTTCAATCTTTAGGTAGATCTCGTCTTGGCTCATTTTCTTATTGATGTTGATGTTGGTCTTCATCTACTCTTGATGAATCACCTTCTTCTTTTTCTTTATTAACTCTCCTTGTAGAATCATCTAATTCTAGCTTTTTAAGATCACCTACAAGATCATCAACAAAAATACCTTTCCTAATATCAAGTTTACTAGGTTCATCAAAAACAACATTCATAGATTCTTCAACTATTATTATACTTTTGTTAAAAACTCTATATGCTTTACTTGTGGCAGAATAACCTAAGAAGATTCCTTCATTGGTCTTGGAATCAAATTTCCCAAGATTATCCTTAGTGTTTAAAATATAGCACTTACATCCAAATACTCTTAGGTATGAAATCTTGTGTTTTCTACCATTCCAAAGCTCATAAGATGTTTTATTGAGAATGAGTCTTTTGAAAACTCTATTTGCAATATAACATGAGGTATTAATGGCTTCGGCCCAATAATAATTTGGTAAAGAATATTCATTGAGCATTATTCTAGCCATTTTCTAACAATATTTTATTTTTTCTCTCTACAACACCATTTTGTTGGGGTGTTCTAGGGGTTGAAAAATTATGAAAAACTCTATTCTCCAAACAATAATTTTCAAATGACTCATTTTGAAATTTCATTCTTTGGTCACTTCTAATAGAGGATATGAAGTAAGTAAAACTTTTGAAAGCATCAAATGAATCATTCTTATGAGCTAGAAAAGATACCCAAGTGAACCTAAAGTAGTCATCTACAAGGACTAGTCCATAATGCTTTCCACCTAAGCTAGCACTTCTAGTAGGTCCTATCAAGTCCATATGGATAAGTTGAAGTGGTCTAGATGTACTTACAACATTTTTGGCTTTGTGAGAGGCATAGTGTTGCTTTCCCATTTGGCATGGACCACATGTCTTGTCTTTGGAGAAGTTTAGCTTGGGAAGTCCTTCCACTAACTTTCCTTTGGATAGGCTTTGAAGAAGATCCATGCTTGCATGTCCAAGCCTTCTATGCCACAACCAAGCTTTATTGCTCAAAGACATAAGACACTTAAAAGATTGATTAGCCAAATTATCTAAGTCAATTGAGTAGGTATTGTCTTTTCTTTCACCCTTGAAAATAACCTCATCATCTATTAAAGTGGTGACTCGACATTCCCTAGGATCAAAGGTGACTTTATTACCTTTGTCACACAATTGACTTACACTTAACAAATTATGTTGTAAGCCACTAACTAAAAGAATATTATCAATTAAAGAACATTAATTCTTACCGATAGTTCCAGTGCCAATTACCTTACCCTTGACATTGTTACCAAATGTGACATCTCCACTTTCTTTTTCTTTTAATGCCATGAATAGCTTTCTATTTTTAGTCATGTGCTTGGAACATCCACTTTCCATATGCTAATTGCTTGATTTGGTTGTTGCCATAATCCCCTACATAACAATAGTAAGTTACTTTTCTTAGGTACCTAAGCATACTTGGGTCCTTTGGGCTTAGAAGATGAAGGGTCCTCTAATTTGAGGTAAGCCTTCCTAATATAACAATGAATATTAATATGTCCAAATCTCATGCAATAATGGCATTGGAGTTTAGACTTAGGAGTCTTTCTCCTTTGCACAAATTTAGTATAAGTAAGAGGCATTCTCATACCTTGGTCATGTGAATGCATGCATGAACATGTATGATGAGTATGACCATGCTTTTTGTTGTAGATGTAGGCATGGTTAGCTCTTTGAGTTTTGGCTCTAGAGCTTGGAAGAGTTTTCCTTTTGCCCTTAGGC
>CATIWR010349385.1:0-24294 GCA_949677035.1 Omphalea diandra
TGAAAGAAGTTAAAATTTTATAAGTTGATAATATAACTAAATTACATGTGAATACAAATATTTTTAAGAACTCAAAATACATTAGTTTAACAAGCAAAAATTAAATTTTTTATGATGATAATATCTAACAACAACAAATAAGTCGGACCGAATCATTTGAATAATATCTATGTTGGGTCACTTCAGGTCATAAATCAGATTATCAAGTCAATATCAGAAAATATTATGGGTCACTTTTGGCACAGGTTACTCTTGATTTTTCATTTTTTAAATAAACATTATTTTAAAATGATGTTGGGAGACTTACCACAATAGTTGGTTCGAGTGATTTGGGTTGAACTAAGGTGGTTGGCTCGAATGGTTTTGGCTAGGTTGCTATAAGACAATAGAAGTGAGAGGGTGTTCGGCTAATTACTGGAAGTCCATTCTAATACTTAAGTCAATGATACACTAGAGAGAGAGAGAGAGAGAGAGAGAGAGAGAGAGAGAGAATGAATGAAATGTATGAAGAGTACCTGGTGAAACTCTTTATATAGTGTTCAAGGAGAGTTGTTTTCTAGTTGGAGTAAGACTTAATATCTTCTTACTTAGTTGATGTTTCTTGATAAGGGATAATATTCCTATTTAGGATGAGCTATGAGTTATTTGTGTTTGGGTGGGCTGAGCCACACAGTCTTGCAGTTTCATGAGCTTTATTATGGGCCAAGTCATTCTTCGCTTTCCTATTGTAGTAATAGAGGCTGAATTGGGCCTTATGTGTGGTTGGGCCTGATATATATATACTTGGGTAGTATCATATGTCCCCCTTTAGTTCAAGTTTATTTACGTTTAGAAATTATTGGGCTGATATTTAATCGAGCCATTGTTATAAGACTGATTCATTTTGGAAGCATTTTGAACTGATGAGTTTTGAAGAGGGAAATTTTGAAATTTGTAAAGCTAAAATATTAATTGCCTTGTCTTTTAGTTTTGCCACGTGTTGCTATATCAACTATACTTGGGTTATGTGACTGGATCAAGATTTCTGGATAAATGACAATTCAGTAGATTATGACTATTCGTCGCCCTTTCTTGGGCTATAAATTAGCCAATTTTCCCCCCTTTAGAGTTTCCATTTCTATGTCTGTGACTTTGCCCTTTTTGAAAACTTATTATTGTCGCTATCAATATTTTCAGAATTCAATCTAGTTTTGCGAAAAGGTGGGTAATTGTTTCTTCTCATTTCTTTTTTTTTTTGTTGATGAAAATGGAGTCTAATATCAATGGGGATGTCGTTCAATTGACTTATATCATGGCTGGTGGCATTCTTACCTCTATGGCTGCAAAGGATGTAGCAAGGGCTATAGAAGAAGTTGAATTGGTAGAGGAAAACATTGTAAAGGAGGAAAATGAGATGGAAGATGAGGAGGATGAAGACAAATTGATTAAAGATGATAATGGCAAAGTGAGGGAGGAAGAAGAAATGAATGATGGTGCTGGCCTTATCAATAATAATACTGAGTTGACTGTCGTGAAGCCCCAGCTCCTGCCAATCAAAGTTCATAGAGTGAATCCAAGAGTGGTTAGGGTGAGTAGTGCGATGTCCATTTGGGGTCTTGCGAAAATTCATCTCAAATATAATGTCCCATTAGAGTGTGATTTGAGTATTCTCAAGCCAAAGATGAGGGCCTTTTCTAAGCTCAGTCCGATGCAAGTTATGTTATATAAAGAGAGCTTGAAGATTGGTTTTGGGCTGCCTATACTTGAGTTCATTCAAGAGGTGTTGACTGCATATGATCTTCCATCTCCTAGTTGGCACTAAATGGCGTTAGAATGTTAGTGGGCTTATATCTCATAGCCCAAAAGAAAGGGATTACCGTGTCAGCTAGGTTGGCACAGTGTAAGTCAAGGACCGAACTAGGGAGGATCACTAGCACATGTTCTTTAGGCCTAAGATGGGGATGTTTACCTATAATCCTTCTTCAATAAAGGGCTGAAAGTATAAGTTCTTTATTCTTACATGCAAAGATAATGTGGGATTTCCCACTCGGTGGGTTAGTAGAGATAGTTGGTATTACACATTAATCCTTACGAATCAAGAACAAAAGGAAGCCAACCACTTATGAGCCTTGGTGGAGGATTCTATGAATTTGACAAAGTTGATAGACATGCACCTTCCTACTTGATTTGGTATATGTGTTTGGCCAATGTAGCTGCCTAGTTGTATACTAATGGGTCTTAATATTTTGTTATTTTGCAGAAATGGACATGAAGCTTAAATTGAGAAATGGTAAGGCAAAGAGTTGTTCAAGTTGCCCAGGCTGTTAGAGGAGCTGAGAATAACCTAGGGTTTGGGTGAAGAGTGTGGAGAAGAAACATTCTTTGAATCTATCCCAATTGCTACTCCTGTAGCTGATGAAGCGACACTTACCGAGAGGCCAGTGTCTAAGAAGCCTCGGTGGATACAACAAATTTGACTAGGAGGAGGAGTTATTTATGCTTCCTAAGAACTCAAGCCAGTGTCCCCACCTGCGTAAGTTTTTAAAGAATAAGTATGAGCCTTATTCTCTGAGTAATAAATCGATTAGCAAAACCCTTAATAGGATCTGTCTCCTGCCAAATGATGAGAAGAGGTTCAAGCACCTTACAAATAAGGAGTTGGTTGCTTGCGCACAAATGCTTAACCTCAAGGTGTTTTGAGTGATATGCATATTTTAAAATTTTTTTAAGTGTTTGCAAATATGCTAAATTGCTTATTTATTTTCTTGCTCAGACAACGACAACTGAGGCAACCTTAGCTATGCAGCTTAAGATTGCTGAGAAGGAATTCAAGAGCTTTATTAGGCTGAAAACTATACTGGCAAAGGCTCATGATGCTTTTGATTCTTTGTCCAAGGAGCACGAAGACATGCATAGGTAGGTTACCAACTCAGCAAACCTACTTAGTGAGACTTAAGAGAAGCTAAAAGTTGACAAGGTGTGGATGGCTAAGTTGTCTATCCTAGAGGAAGTGTTGAGAAAGAAAAATACTGAACTTGAAAAGGTTAAGAAGAAGAACACCAAGCTCAGCCAGGATGTTAAGTATTGGAAAGAGAAAAAGGTTGTTGCTCGAGCATTAGCTCTTAAAGAAATCCCTTTCATCTACTTTGGATATAATGAAAAAATTAGGCGAGCCCTGGCAAGAACACATCCATATGAACTTTGATAATATTGGTGATGTTTTTCTAGGGGATGATGACGATAAATAGGATAAAAAAAAGCATGGAGCACAAGCTTAGGCGTTTTCTTATAACCGTGAGCCATTTTTTTGTAAGAAATATTTTTTAAGTCAATGAAAAACTTTTTCTTTACCACCTCTGTGATTTCTTATAATGCCTTTGCTTGTTGATGCTTGATGTAATAGATACCTAAACACTTATGTTGGATGCTCTTTAACTTGATTTTTTAGCTAGATGACCTTAGCTTATTTTAAATGTGGTGTATAACGTAGGTTGGCTTGTTAACATAATTATTGTATGAGGTAGATTAGCTCAATACATAATAAAATTTGATTAATGTATGAGGTTGATTAGTTTGGTACATAATAAAAGTTGATTATTATTTAAGATAGATTTCCTTGGAATGTTTGTCTTTGATATTTGAGGTAAATTAGCTCGATCTTATTTGTAGTGCATGAGGTAGATTAGCTCAATGCATTAGTACACAAGGTGTATTAGCGTTTAAGCAGAAAATGTAAAGGGTCATTCTCACAAGACAAGAATTTTTACATGGTTCGACAATTTGCCTTCGTCCATGGACAATTTCATTTTTATTAGAGAAAAGATAAGTAATTTATAGAAGAGAGGCAACAAAGGCTACTTATATGAAGTATTTCTTTAATGCTTCCATGTTTTATATACAAGGCACGGGTTTTCCTTCCATAGTTTCCAACTTGTATGATGTAGGGCCTATTACCTTTGTTACTTTGTATGTGTCTTCCCAATTAGTGTTGAGCTTGCTTATCCCAGCTTCTCCTCGAGCTTTGTCTATTCTGTGGATTACTAGATCACCTTCTTTCAGTGTTTAGTTCTTGACTCTTCTATTGTGGAATTGAGCTACTATTTATCGATATGTTGCAGCTCGAATGATCGCTTCCTCTCATTTTTCTACTAAAAGGTCCAAGCTAAGGCAAAGTTTCTTCATTTTGCTTAGGACTATGATTGACTCTAAATGAAGGAAAGCCAATTTCTGCGAGAATTACGGTCTCAATTTCATACATAAAAAAAGGGGTGTTTGGCATGTTCTTATTCTTAGTGTTATCCTAAAGGCCTAAAGAATATGGTTGAGCTGATATGCCTAGGTCCCTCCTACATCATCTAGTCTTTTCTTGATTCCTTGCAAGATTATTTTGATAGTTACCTTGTCCTTGCCATTTATTTGTGGGTGAGCTACCGAGATGAACTAAATGTCAATGTTTAGCTCAACACAGTAGGAGTGAAACTATTCATACTCAAACTGCTTTCTATTATTTGTGATAAATACCTTTGGTATACCAAATTGATAAACCACATTCTTTTTGAAGAAGTCAAAAGTTTTTATTGAGGTGATGGTAGCTTGTACTTCAGTTTCGAGCCATTTAAAGAAGTGTTTTATGGCTACTATAACAAATTTCCTCTACCTTGGTGTTTGTGGGAGGCTTAAGGATGTCTATTTCCTATTGAGAAAAAGGTCATGTCGAGCCTTTGTGTTGCTGCTTTGCCACTGGCTGCCAAAGGATGAATGCATACTTTTAACATGTATCATATTTTTACATGAGTTATTTAGTATCTTTGAACATTGTGGACTAAAAATACCTTGCTAATACCACTTTTTAAGGTATTAGCTGCTTCATGAGCTTCACAAATGCCCTCATGAATTTCTCTAAGTACATAATTTCCATTTTCCTCATAAATGCACCTAAGCCAGAGTTGACTATAAGATCACTTATATAGAACTCCATCTTCTTCATAATAATTAGTGGCTTTATTTATGATGGTTCGAATATCATTTGGCTTTGTTGGGAGTTGTTCGTACTTTATGTATCTAATGAATGGGCTCATCCAATTGTCTTCCTCATATATGACAACTATGTTCGACAACTACAACATTTTGGGCTGAAGCCTTTCCTCTATCAAAACTCGTTCAAGCAATGTTACTTGTTAGACTTGGTTGGTCAACCTAAGTCAAAACTCTTTTTTGATCTTGACTATATAAATTGATATGTTCTAACATCAATTTTAAGTGTTGAATGTACATATTTTTAGATAGGTTTGCATTGAAAGTTGAATAAGAGTCTAAATCTTAAGTATTGTGAAAAGCCTTCTAATTCACAGTAGCTAATTTCAAATCCTGACCACTATCTTGTAAGAAGAATGAAAAAAGTTGTGCAGATGAATGCATAATAGAAGTCACGTTCGTCATCACAATCATGACTTTTAAATTTGTTTAAAGGTCAAGAGCATGACAAGTGTCCTAGAAAGCCATTGGTTTATCAAAATTCGTAAGGGTGACATTATGGTCGAGACCGCGATTTGATGGGGCTATATTTCTTTATCAAACAGACAGATTCATAGTGACAATCGCATCACAAAGAAAAATGTTTCTTGATTATAATTTTTGTTTGGCTCATAGAACATAACGATTATTTTTCTTAGAAGACCAATGGTAGCATGCCATGTGGACTAGCCGTTAGATACAAATGAGGTTCTCTATCATGATTTCAACAATTTTAGTGAAAAAAGAGAAATTGTGACCGCAAATGTCCAATTATGACCATAAACCCAATCAGACAGACATTTAATGCAAGATCTGTCTATCACAACTTGAAGATTTAGACATAGTTTGTTTGTAACATCTCTTTAGTGGTTGTTACCTATAAATACTCTACCAAACAGACATGAATGCAAGAGAATAATATTGAATATATCCAAATTCTTGCAATTTGTTTTGAAGCTTTAATTCTTGTATGTGAGTTGGCATTGTTAGGTGTGAGCATTAAACACCATTGTTATTAGGTTTGAGAGTTAGTCTAGTTGTAAAAATCTTTTATAGGTTGAATGTAAGCCTTTGGGAAATCACTTGAGAGGTTTTTGTGTAAGCCTTGAAATGCGAGTTGTAAGGTTGTGTGTGAGCCATAAAACACAAAGTGTAAAAGTTTGGTGTGAGCTTGGAAAACCCATTTAGTGTTAATAGAATACCCAATTGTGAAGAATTAGGGAGTGGACATAATGTTTGTTAACACCTGAACCACTATAAAATTTGGTTTCTCCAACTCTTCGTCTACTTCTTCTATTTCCATCTCTCAGTACCTTCCCTTTAATTTTTTTTTTTTTAAAAAATTTCTCATTAATTCAACCCCCTTATTCTGGTCTCATTGAAACCCTTAATTGTGTAAGTAAAGACAAATGACACAAGAAGGAATCCATACCCATCTCATGTCATACTTCGATGGATCCGACTAGATGCATTGAAAGTATATAATGGATCTTTGGCATATAGTTGGACAACAATGTGGTGGATCTTTGGGATATAGTTACAAAAGAATGGAACCCTCCTACCAAGGTGGTTGATGGAAGTAAAGAATTAATCCCAAGGGAGGAATGGGTAGAAGCTCACTGAAGATCAAATGGGAGGAACAAAAGAGCAATGACAATTCTTCTTAGATCCTTGTCAAATGAGGAGATTGAAAGAGTACAACACTGCCTCACTGCCCATAGAATTTGGAAGGTGTTGGAGAATTATCATGAAGGCACAATCTTGGTGAAGCCTAACAGGTTATAGATGTACATGATAAAATGGGACATATTCATGATGAAAGACAACGAAAGTATCACCGATATGACCAATAGACTCTTTTCCATTATTACAAATATCAAGAAATTTAGAAGAGTACTCACCAATCATGAGGTAAACATTAAATACTCAAATCTTTACCTATTGAAAAGTTTAGTGCAAGGATGTGCAATATTTAAGAGTCAAATCTAGAAATTAGAAAAGTGTCAATAAATGTCCTCATAAGTAAGCTTTTTACTCATGAGTTGGCCTTGAAAAAGGATGAGAAAATGAAAAAGATGACAGGGCAGGGGGACAAGAATGATAAAATAGAAAAGAAGAACCAAGCCCTTAAATCCTCAACTAAAGACAATAGGTAAAAGTTGTCTCAAGTGATGATGATGATAGTGAAAAAGAAGAGGAAGAGCTAGCCATGCTTTCAAGAAGGACCAAGGAGCTAATAAGGAGAAGGAAAGATAAAAGGAACTCCAAGAAGGCATCTTTAAACCTTAAGGAAAAAAAGAATGAAGTGACCTGTTATGAGTGTGGCAAGCAAGGTCACATTAAATATGATTGCCCCAAGTTAAAGAGGAAGAAGAAGAAGAAGAAAGATGACAAGGACAAGAAGAAAAGCTTTAAAGCCACTTGGAATGACAGCTTTACTGAGGAGGATGAAGATGAGGAAGAAGAAGAAGAAAGATGACAAGGACAAGAAGAAAAGCTTTAAAGCCACTTGGAATGATAGCTTTACTGAGGAGGATGAAGATGAGGAAGTGGCAAATCTCTATTTCATGGTATAAAAGGGCATTTCTAATGAGGTAAGTTCTTCTCCTTACTCTCGTGATAATTATGAAGCGTATGATGATATAAATGATTTGAAACTCTTACTTTGAGATGTGACAAGTATAAGTCATAAATGAAAACTTACAAAAAGAAATGCTCAAAACTGGAAAATGAGTTTAACTCATTAAATGAACTTGCAAGTGAGTTGGGGATTTTAAATGAAGAACTCAAAAAGTCTATTGAGAGTCTTACTAAGTCTTTATCTTCTCTAAATTCTTTAAGAAAGGAAAATGATTCCATACAAAGAGAGGTAATTGAGCTTAGAAATTCTATTTCTAAGTTTCATAAAAGGAAGAAAGCCTTAGATACATTAGTTGTATCTCAAAGACCTCCCATAGTAAGACATAGTATAGGCTTTAATGGAGCCTCTTCATCTACACCCCCTCTCACAATATTCATTAGAGTATTAGCATCTCAAACATCTAGTATTGAGGTAATTGGGAGGAAAAATGCTCCCAGTACTAAGCCACCTATGCCCAAGGGCAAGGGAAAGGCACCTTAAGGCTTAAAGCCTAAGCCTAAAAAGGCCAATCATGCATTCATCTACACTAAGAAGCATGCTCACTCAAACACACATAAAAAATTCTCTTATACTCCTAATCATTCATACACATACTCACACTCTTACCATTATGGTATGAGAAAGCCACCTACTTATGCTAAAGTTATGCATAGGAGAAATACTTACAAGTTTAAGCTCCAATGTCACTATTATATGTCGTCTAGTCACACAAACATTTTTTGCTATATTAGGAAGGCTCAACTCAAATTAAAAGACCTTTTAAGACCTAACCTCTAAGGACCCAAGTATGCTTAGGTACCTAAATAAAAGTGATATATTTTCATTGTGTAGGAATGTATAGTAGACACCAATGAAGACAATGATTAACATGTGGATAGTGGGTGCTCAAAGTACATGATAGGCAACAAAAAGCTATTCATAGCCATAAAACATAAAGAAAGTGGCAATGTCACATTTGGGAATAATGCCAAGGGTAAGGTAATTGGCATTGGAACAATTGGTAAGAATGGTTGTTCACTTATTGATAATGTTCTTTTAATTAAAGGTTTACAACATAATTTGTTAAGTGTAAGCCAATTATGTGATAAAGGTAACAAAGTGACCTTTGACCTTAAAGAATGTTAGGTTACCACTTTAGTAGATAAAAAGGTAATCTTTAAAGGTGAAAGGTTACTTAATTGACTTAAACAATTTAGCTAACTAATCCTTCAAGTGTTTTGTGTCTCTTAGCAATGAAGCTTGGGTTTGGCATAGAAGACTTGGTCATGCTAGCATGGAGCTTCTATAAAGCCTATCTAAAGGAAAGCCAGCGGAAGGTCTTCCCAAACTAAAATTCTCCAAGGACAAGACATGTGAACCTTGCCAAATGGGTAAACAACATCAAATTTCCTTTAATGTAAAGAATGTTATAAGTACATCTAGACCTCTTCAGCTTATCCATATTTACTTAATTGGACCGACTAGGAATGCTAGTCTAGGTGGGAAGCATTATGCATTTGACCCAGTTAATGATTACTTTAGGTTTACTTGGTTATACTTTCTAGCTCATAAGAATGACACTTTTAATGTTTCTAAAAGTTTTGCAAAAAGAGTTCAAAATGAAAAAGGTTACTTCATTTATTCTATAAGAAGTGACGATGGAAAGGAATTTCAAAATGAATCTTTTGAAACTTATTGCTTAGAGAATGAGATTTCTTACAATTTTTCTACTCCTAGAACACCATAATAGAATGGTGTTGTGGAGAGGAAAATAGGACATTAGTAAAGATGGCTAGAACTATGCTTAATGAGTATTCTTTGCCTAATTACTTTTAGGTCAAAGCCATCAATACTTCTTGTTATATTGCTAATCATGTTTTCAAAGACTCATTCTCAACAAAACTTATGAGCTTTGGAATGGTAGAAAACCTAAGATTCTAAATACCTTCATTCTAAACTTCTTATGAACTCAAAAACCTTAGAGTTTTTAGGTGCAAATGCCACATTCTAAATACCAAGGACAACCTTGGAAAATTTGCTTTCAAGATAAATGAAGATATTTTTCTAAGCTACTCCACCTCTAGTAAAGCCTATAAAGTATTCAATAAAAGTACTATAGTTATTGAAGAGCCAATGAATATTGTGTTTGATAAATCTAGTAAACTTAATCTTGAAAAATATTGTCTTGTTGATAATCTTTTAGGTGACTCTGAGAAATTGGAGCTAGATTCAACTCCAAAGAAATGGTGATTGATCTTGAAGATAACAAGTCATCAGAAAAAGTTGAGGAATCTCAGCCACATAAGTAGAAAATCCAGCTTAGGAGCTTCCTAAGGATTGGAGATTCTCCAAAGATCACCCAAAAGATCTAATCATTGGTGGCACATCCAAGGGAGTAAGTACTAGATCTCAACTTCATGCATTAGATAATAATCTTATATTTATTTCTCAATTTGAGCCAAAATCTATTGTTGAGGCTCTTAATGATGAGATTTTGGTATTGCTACGTAAGAAGAACTCAATCAATTTGAGAGAAACAACGTATGAGAACTTGTCTCTAGGCCTAAGGAACATTTGGGAACTTGTCCTTAGGCCTAAGGAACACCCTATTATGGGATGCAGATAGGTGTTTAGGAATAAGTTAGGTGAACAAGTTTTCATTACTAGAACCAAAGCTAGATTGGTTACAAAGGGTTACAACCAAAAGGAAGGCATTGATTATGATGAAACCAATGCCCTTGTATCAAGATTAGAGGCCATTAGGATTCTCTTAGCATATGCATGACACATGTATTTTAAAATTTTTCAAATGGATGTTAAAAATGCATTTTTGAATGGTCTCATTGAGGAGGAAGTTTATGTTAAACAACCTATTGGTTTTGAGTCTCATATTTTTCCAAATCATGTTTTCAAATTAACTAAAGCCTTATATGGTTTAAAACACACTTCAAGAGCTTAGTATGAAAGGCTTAGTTCATTTCTTTTACAAAATAATTTTTAAAATGGCAAGGTTGATACAACTTTATTTGTCAAAAGGCAAAATAAAGATACACTCATTGTACAAATATATGTTGATGACATTATATTTGGTGTTACTAATAAATCTCTTTATGAAGATTTTGCTAAGTGTATTACTAGGGAATTTGAGATGAGCATGATAGGTGAGCTCAAGTTTTTCCTTAGTCTAAAAATCTAGCAAACCAAAGAGAGCATCTTCATTAACCAAGCTAAGTACACAAAGGATATGCTCAAAGGTTTTTGGATGGATGGATGCAAAATAGCCAAAACACTAATGAGTGCAACCATCAAGCTAGACAAAGATGAATCAAGTAAGCCAATTGATGAAAAAAGGTATAGAGGTATGATTGGTTCTCTCCTCTATCTCATTGCTTCTAGACCCGACATCATGTTTAGTGTTTGCATGTGTGCTAGGTTTCAATCTTATCATAAGAAATATAATTTAAATGTTATCAAAAGGATTCTTAGGTATTTATATGACAAATTGCATTTAAGATTGTGGTATCCGAGAAATTCATTATTTAGTCTTCTTGGGTATTCGGATGTGGATTATGCAGATAGTTTACTAAATAAAAAGAGCACTTCTGGAACTTGCCAATTTATAGAAGAATGTTTACTTTCTTGGTTTAGTGAAAAGCAAGTTTCAGTTGCTTTATCCACTGCCTAAGTGGAATATGTGACGTCAAGTTATTGTTGCACTTAAGTTTTTTAGATAAAACAACAACTCAAGGATTATGGCAAAGATGTTGATCACATTCCCATGAAATGTGACAACACAAGTATAATAAATCTTTCCAAAAATCTCATCCAACATTCAAAAAGTAAGCACATTGACATTAGGCATCATTTTCTTAGAGATCATGTCCAAAATGGTAATGTGGTGTTAGAGTTTATTAACACCAATCATCAACTTGCGGACATTCTCCCTAAACCCTTTAATGAAGAAAGGATGAACTTCATTAAGAGAGAGCTAGAGATGTTAGATAGAAACTCCCTAAGGTGAAAATTGATCTCATCTCATATTATTCATTGTGTTTGTCATTTTGATTGATTGAATGATATGTTTGATAATTGTGTATGTTGATTATTTTGGATGCGTTAATTATTTATGCGATTGTGCTTTTCTATGTCAATTTGCTTGAATTAATCATCATTGCATTAAGTTGATCACATCTAGAAAGGCCAATTCTTATTCTTTCTTTATTTTCTTTTTGCCTCGTAATTCAAGGTCACTATTTACAGGCATTTATTAATTTTCTATCAAACTCCTAATTCGCTGTCGTGACTTTAGATCGCCATTACAAATTTTTTCAAAATTCAAGTTCTTTAACTGCTGACTCCTTCATTTTTTGAGGAATTCTTATCTATTACTCATAGAATTAATAATTAGCGATCACAACCTGTGAATAATGATTCCAAATCTAGTAACTGTCAGACATTGATTGATTTGACTGTCAATCAGTGATAACTCCTCATTTAATGCATTTTTTACCATTTTATTACCATTTTTCATCATTTTTTTTGCCTATTTAAGCCATCCTAACACTCCTCTATTCCCCTTTTGCCTTTTCTCTTCATCTATCATTCATCTCTTCTTTCAATCCTTCTAAACTCTTAAAACTTTGATCCTTTATGACACCTAAGAAACTAACCAAAGCAGAGAAAGGGAAGGGCATTGCCCAACCTCCAAGCCCTCCTCCCCTTTACCTAATGAAAGGAATAACCAAAGAAGAAAAAGATAGGTGCAAAGCAAATTCCAACCAAATCATCCAGGTCAATAAAATTCCTTCTACCTTCTTTTTGAATCATTTGGAGTCAATGATGAAATCCATGCCTTTCTTTTAAACCTAGGCTAGAATGAATTCATTTTTAGGGATGAACCAAGGTTTAAGGAGTTTATGTGTACTATTACATTGAGTAGGAGAGCAAAATCTAAAGCAGGTGTGTATAGATTAATTTTTAGGGCTTTTAGGAGCCCTATTTTATAACCTTTGCCAAAATTTCTACTCTTTTCAACCTTCAAGTTGGCGATAATATTCTTTTCATTATCTTTACACTTGATATTATTTATTTTGAATTTTGGTCAAAGATTTCCATTGAAACCAAACATGACCCTAAAACATCTTTGGACAATAACATTAAAACCCTTACCAATTAGCTTCTTCATCGTATCATCACTTTCTCTATAAATGGTAGAAGTGATGGGAATGAAAAAGTTTTCTAGAAAGACTTAGCATTTCTATTTTACCTAACCAAAAATAAGCCAATTCAAATAATCTAACATCTTGTGGATCAATTGATTCACATGAGCATAAAGCCTAAAAGCTAATTTCTCCTCCGTTCTCATGTTATAGCCATATACCGATTTTTGGAAGCCTTAAATGAGGAAAATGAGAAATTCCTCACCAAAAATACTTACCCTCCCAAAACTTCCTTGACTTACCCTATTTGATTAATGTCAAGGCAATCTATCCAGATACCTATGTATATACCTTCGAGTCTCTTGGGGTAAAGAAGAAAGAAACCATGATGCTTCAAAAAGGAAGAGGCTTGTGATAGAGGAAAATGCCCAACCAATTCCTTCTCCTAAGCCCAAATCCAAACCTAAAACTTCCGCCATCCCTCTCTCTTCTATTAATAAGAAGTTTGACAACTTGATGTGCATGATCAAAAGGAGATTTCTTCTTCTTTTCTACCTCATAGTGACCTAGTGGACCTTTAAAAAAAGGTGGGAGCAATGTCTTGCCATCTCCTAGACTTTGAAGAATGGAAGGATACCCCAAAGGAGGAAGGCCAAAAAGTGGAATAAAGACATAAGGCACAAAGAAGAAGGAGGTAAGGAAGTTAGAGATACTGATGATAATGACATATCTCCAATCTTTTTTTTTTTTTTCTTACTTAGGCTTGTAATTCATTTTCTATTTTTGTTCTTTTTATCTTTTGGCCTAAGTTTGTGATTATACAAGTTATTATCTATTCTATGTATAAATTTAGTTTATGTTTCTATTTTGATATCAATAAAATTTGAAGCTTTTATTCCTTCTATACTTGTTCTTGATATATGGTTGCTCTTTGTTTGCATAACTTTATACTTATCCTTATAATTACATTGTTCTCTCTTTTTTATCCTAAAAAAAAGGGAGAGAAATAATGTATTTGCATGTTATAATTAAGAGGGAGTATAAATTGAGGGGGAATAATTTCAATTAGTATAATTACATTTCATGATTAAATTGGTATCTTAACAAGTTTAATTGTTAAACGTTGATAACCATTTCAACTTCACACTTATGCATTCTTTGTCCCTTGCAAAATCAATCTAAGTTATCAAAATGAAAAATGGAAGGGGGAGATTATTGGACTAGGTTGGTCAAACCTAAGTCAAAACTCTCTTTTGATCTTGACAATGGAGATTGATATGTTCTAACATCAATTTTAAGTGTTGATTTTGCAAATTTTAAGATAGATTTACAGCCAAAATTGGATGGTAGTCTAAATCTCAAGTATTGTGAAAGGTCTTCTAATTCATGATAGCAAATTTTAAATTGCGATCGTTATCTTCTAGGAAGAATGGAAGAAGTTGTGTCGACTAAATGCACGGTAGAAGCCGCATCTGTGATCATGTTCGCGATGTTAGTTTGTCTGGAGGTAATCAAGTCCACAATCAGAGCATGCCAAGTGTCTCAGAAAGTCGTTGGTTTATCAAAATTCGTGAGCGTGACATTGTGATCGAGACTATGATTTGATGGAGCTACATTTCTTTATCAAACAAAAGGATTCATGATGATAATTGCGTGCCAGAGAAAAATGTTTTGTAATCGCGACTTTTGTCTAGCTCATAAAACATAATGGCTACTTTTCTTGGAAGACTAATGGTAGTATGCCACGTGAATCAACCATTAGATACAAATGGGGTTCTTTATTGTGATTTCAGCAATTTTAGTGGAAGAAGAGAACTCACAACAACAAATGTCCAGTCATGACCACGAACCTAATCTGACAGACATTTAATGTAAGATCTGTCTAGTACATCTTGAAGATTTAGACATAGTTTATTTGTAACGTCTCTTTGGTGGTCATTGCCTGTAAAGACTCCACCAAACATACATGAATGCAAGAGAATAACATTAAATATAGCCAAACTCTTGCAATTTTATTTGTCAACCTTTAATTCTTGTATGTGAGTTGGTATTGATGGGTGTGAGCATTAAACACTATTGTTATTAGGTTTGAGAGTTAGCCTAGTTGTAAAACTCTTGTACAAGTTAAGTGTGAGACTTTAGGAAAACACTTGAGAAGTTTTTGTGTGAGTCTTGAAACAGAAGTTGTAAGGTTATGTGTGAGCCATAAAACACAAAATGTAAAAGTTTGGTGTGAGCTTAAAAACACCATTTACTGCAAGTAGAATACCCAATTGTGAAGAATTGAGGAGTGAACGTAGGGTTTGTTAACACCTGAACCATTATAAAATTTGGTGCCTCTAACTATTCTTCTACTTCTTCTATTTTCATCTCTCAATACCTTCCCTCCAATTTTTTTTTAAAAAATTTTCCATCAATTCAACCCCCCCTCCCCCCTTCTTGATGCTTAAGGGTCAACACTGCTTGAGGATAAACTACCAGTTTAGTTAAGGAATTTGCTTCTTCATTATTCTCTCGAAGAATCTACTCTACTACCCAGCTTTCTCCTTTCCTCTTTTATATTTGCAAAAAGGTGTTTTGTGTGCTCGGTGACAGTTCTTTATTTTTAGTATTTTTAAGGCTAGTTTTTTTGTTAATTGAGTCTAATTTGAAGAAAAATACCAGATGATGTCTTACTTTTGGCTTGTACTTTGTGATTTTATAGGAAATCCTGAAAATTGGAGCTGATTGATAAATTATGGGAGTATTTTGTGTGAAATTGTGCAGTTTTAGAAATTCAGGGATCAAACAAAAATTTGATAGTTCAGGGACCAGTTCTGATATTTTTCTAACAGAATTTTAGTACCTTCCTACTTCAAATTGAGAAAAGATCCGCACTTTTTTTTTTTTTTGGGGAAATTTCACTTTGACTTATTCTAAATTGGAGAGGGACAATTTGTTCCTAATTGGTGGATGATGATATTTTTCTTATTTTAAGGGAGACTAAGTGGAGTATAAATATGAGGATAAGTCTTAAAAAAAAAAAAGTCTTTTGTTTATTTTGTTTTCTTAAGAGAAGTTTTTATTTTTTTTTGGAGAAAAAGCTATCCATAAGAGAAGAAACATTGGTTATCCATCACGCTTGAAGAGAATTGGACAATATAAGAGTTTTATCATAAAAACTTTTTTATTTTATTTCTTTTTATTTTGATGTTGGCTAGTAATTCCATTATGAACTAAATTCGTTAAGCACTTGCATATGATGAACCCTAAGATGAGTTTTGATTTGTGATTTTCTTTAGATAATACAATCTTTTTATCATTTTATGGAATTCAATTGTGTTTGTTCTTTATCTCCTTGAATTGATATGTCCGAAATATTGATTTTTGTTTTACAATTCTTTAAATTTAGATTGAGAAATCAAGTTACTGAATAGATTTAGCATAATTGAAAGGACTTGCATGTACCCTTAAACATAGGATAACATAAATCTTTTGGACTAGAGTCAAACCTAATCGTGAAATTCAAGGAACTATAATGCAATTTTAGTGGTTTTAATTAGGAAGAGATTCCAATTAATCAACCTAGGATTATATGTTAATTGTCTTGAGAAGGATTTTAACATACTAAAGGGATTTCAACGGTTCCAATTGAATTAGATTGTATTGTTGGAAAATTAATTTCTTAACAAGTCTTAGAGGGATTCAATACTTGAGTGTCGTTTGTCATATTGGTCACATTTTTCCCACTAGTTCATATTTTAATTATTCTAGTTTGTCAAATTAATTTATTTTATTTTTTAATTAGTTAATTAATTCACTTAAATTTACCGGTTAAATAATAGATAAAGAGTTAATACTAGTACTTTAGTCATTGAGGGATCGAACTCAATACTCGTACGCTATACTATACTCGATAGGTGCACTTGCCTATTCAATTTATAGGTGTTGGTCTCAGATCGTATCAAGTTTTTGGCGCCGTTGCTAGTGACTAAAATATTAAGAACACTTTATATTTATTAATTTAGCCAATATTTCTTTTTCATAATTTTTTTTGTTTCATTTTACCTTTCTCATTTTAGTTTCATTTTTATTTTTATTGCGGTCTCTACACTTTTCAAGGACTTTAGCAGTGTATGACTCGTAGCAACACAACTAAGCTAGAACCTAAAGACCCTGAAATAGAGAGAACTTTCCATCAGAATTTAAGGTAAAAGCATCAAGAGAAAGTTGAGCATAATCAAGAGATAGTAATCATGACAGATCGTCAGATGACTATGTTTGACTACGCCAAACCCACTTGACAGATTTTGGAACAAGCATAGTGAGACTCGTTGTTACAGCCAATAAATTTCAAATCAAGTCGAATATCATTCAAATGGTGCAGCAGTCGGTACATTTTATGGTTTGCCACATGAGGATCCAAATTTCCATTTTGCTAATTTGTTGGAGATATACGATACTTTCAAGATTAATGGAGCTACAGATGATGCCATTCGTTTAAGGTTATTCCCATTTTTATAAAGGGGCAAAGCCAAATGGTGGTTGAACTCACTTTCTAAAGGTTCTATTACTCCATGGAACCAGATGACAGAGAAGTTCTTATTGAAATATTTTCCACCTGTGAAGTCGATAAGATTAAGGAATGATATCTCATCGTTCATTCAATCTGATTTTGAGACACTCTGAGACATGGGAATAGTTCAAGGATTTGTTGAAGAAGTGTCCACAACATGGGTTAGATACTTAGGTTCAAATTTAGACATTCTATTATGGATTGAATCAAATGACTCATCAAATGATTGATGCACCAGTAAGAGGTTCTCTTAACAATAAGACACCAGATGGTGCTCAAGCATTGATTGAGGAGATGGCAATGAATGGATATTAGTGGCAAACTAATTCAAGGAGTAGCAAACCTGTTGGTATGTATAATCTTGATTCAGTAAATACTTTAGCAAGTCAAGTTGAAGCTTTGAATAAGAAGATTGATGGAGTGGTTTTAGTATCCCAAATGGGTCAAGTGTTGCAATGTGACTCGTATGGGACATAAAAGCCAAGATTGTCCTAGTGTGCTTGGAATGCAACACAAGCAAGTGGACTATATGAGGAATATTCCAAGATCATAAAATAACCCCTATAGTAACACCTATAATCTATGATGGAGAAAGCACCTAAATTTCTCATGGGGAAACCAAGGGTAATAAAGGAATAATCCTCCACCAGGGTGCTAACAACAACAATAACCACCCTAAGAGAAGAAATTAAATTTGGAAGAGCTAATGACCAAATTCGTCCAAGCTTTCGATGTTCAGCTCCAAGCTTAAGATGCCACTTTAAAGAATCATGAAACAATGTTGCGAAATCAAGGAGCTTCCATCCATAATTTAGAGAATTAAATTGGACAGCTTGCTAAAATGATTTTAGAAAGGTCACAAGGGAGTTTGCATAATAATAAAGAGACAAATCCTAAGGAACATGTGAAGACGATCATCCTTGGGAACGAAAAAGAATTACAAGTTGCACCTAAAGCTCAAGTTGAGAAGAAGGGTGTAGAAAAGATCCAAGACCAAAGTGATACACATCTTAAGTAGGTTAAGGAATTCAAACCTACCATTCCATATCCTGCGAGACTTAAGAAAGATCATTTAGATGAACATTATGGTAAGTTTATTGAAGTCTTTAAGCAACTCCATATTAACTTACAGTTTGTTGAAGCTCTTTCGCAGATGCTCAAGTATGCAAAATTTTTGAAGGAACTCTTAACCAACAAGAAGAGACTTGAGGAGTTATCTACAGTGATCCTTAGTGAGGAGTGTTCAACCATCTTGCAAAACAAGCTACCTCGAAAGCTCAAGGATGTAGGGAGTTTTACTATCCCGTGTCTTATTGGTGATTTGACAATTGATAGGGCTTTAGCTTATCTAGGTGCAGGCATAAACCTAATGCCTTATAAATTGTTTGCTAAGTTAAGATTAGGGGAGCCTAAACTAACTAAGATGAGCATTGAATTAGTTGATAGGTTAATTAAATACCCTAGAGGTATCATTGAAGATGTGTTGGTTAAGGTAGACAAATTGATTTTTCTAATTGATTTTATCATACTTGATATGGATGTTGATGTTGAGGTTCCATTAATTTTGGGTCTACCATTTTTAGCTACAGATAGAGCTTTAATTGATGTTAGTGCAGGTAAATTAGCTTTAAGGGTTGGACATGAAAAAATGACCTTTAAAATTTTTGATGCTTTTAAACACTCACTTGATCAAGATGACACTTGTTATTTCATTCATTTTATTGATTGTGTTATTTCTGATCATATGCCGATAATTATCTCTCGAGATCCGTTAGAGCATTGTCATATTCAAGGTGAGGAGACAAACAAGGAGGAAGGTGTGAGAAGTAAACAAGTAGCTTATCTAGAGACTAATGAACCAATGATAAGGGAGAAAGCTTTCTAGGAGATTGATAGGAGCAAGGAGCACAAATTGAAATCATCCATTGAAGACCCACCTACAATAGAGCTGAAGAAATTGTCTGAGCATCTAGAGTATGCATTCTTAGGAAAAGATTCAAAACTCATAGTGATTATAGCAGCTGATCTAAAAGAAGAGCAAAAAGAGAAACTTTTAACTGCACTTAAGGAACAAAATAGGGCAATTCCTTGGAAGATCTCAAACATAAGAGGAATTAGTCCCTCTTTCTGCACACACAAGATTCTCATGGAGGATGATTTTAAACCAGTTGTGCAACCAAAAAGGAGACTAAATTCTAATATAAAGGAAGTTGTAAAAGCTAGGGTAATTAAATTACTTGATGTATGAGTGATTTACCTTATTTCTGACAGTTTGTGGGTGAGCCTTGTATAGGTAGTACCAAAGAAAAGAGGAGTAACGGTTGTTCCGAATGAGAAGATTGAGTTGATTCCTACAAGAACTGTCATCGGGTGGAGAGTATGCATTGACTACCAAAAGTTAAATAATGCCATAAGGAAAGATCACTTTTTTTTACTTTTCATAGATCAAATGCTTGAGCGATTAGTAAGGCATATGTATTATTGTTTCTTAGATGGCCTATCCAGTTACTTTCAAATTCCTATTGCTTCGGAAGACCAACAAAAGATGACATTTACTTGCCCTATGGTACATTTTCTTATCATGAAATGCCTTTTGAATTGTGTAATGCACCCACTACTTTTCAGTAGTGTATGATGATTATTTTTGATGAACTTATAGAAAATATTATGAAAGTATTCATGGATGATTTCTCTATTTTTGGTGACTCTTTTGATTTATTCCTTTATAATCTAGAAAGAGTGCTTAGACATTGTGAGGAGACCAATTCAGTGTTAAATTAGGAAAAATGTCATTTTATGGTGCAAAAGGGTATAATTTTAGGGCACAAGATCTCATGTAGGGGAATTAAGGTATATAAAGCAAAAATTGAAACTATTTCTAAGTTTCCACTCCCGACTTCAGTTAAGGCAATTAGGAGTTTTTTAGGGCATACCGGATTTTATAGGAGGTTCATTAAGGACTTTTCTAAAATTGCTAGGTCTTTGACTAAGTTGCTTGAAAAATATGTGCCCTTTGTTTTCACTCAAGAATGTTTAGAAGCATTTAACATTCTTAAGAAATTGACCAATGTCCCAATCACGGTAGCACCAAATTGGACTATTCCTTTTAAACTAATGTGTGATGCAAGTGACTTTGTAGTTGGCGCAGTTCTTGGACAATGAAAGACAAGCATTTTCAGCCCGTCTACTATGCTAGAAAACTCTCACAGACGCCCAAGAGAATTACACAACTAAGGAGAAGGATTACTAGCTCGATGAAGCAGAGATAAATGATTAATTTTCTGAGGAGCATCTTTAAAACGTTAAAGAGGTAAGTGATTTGGATGTTCCATGGTTTGTTGACATAGCAAATTTCTTGGCAGGTAAAGTTCTACCAAAGGGAATGTCCCATATTAAAAGAGAAAGTTCTTTTCAGATTTAAAGAATTACTTTTAAAAGGACCCTTACTTATTCAAAATTTATGCGAATTAAATTGTGAAGAGATGTATCCCAACTTCAGAAGGATAGGAAATCTTAGAGCATTGTCATGTTGGACCTGCTGGTAGACATTACAGTGTAAATAGGATGACCCAGAAAGTCTATTAATTAGGTTTCTATTGGCTGACTATCTTTAAGGATGCCCAAAGGTATATAGAGCAATGTGATAATTACCAACGCTCAGGTAATATCCCTTGACTTAATGAATTGCCTCAAAACTATGTTTTGGTATGTGAAATATTTAATATTTGGGGTATTGACATCATGGGTCCCTTCCCAATTTCATTTGGGAATAAATACATCCTAGTTGTTATAGATTATGTTTCTAAGTGGCTTGAAGCACATGCTTTACCCACAAATGATGCTAGGGTTGTAGTTAAGTTCCTTAAGAAGCTTTTCTCACATTTTGGTGCACCTCGAGCAATAATAAGTGATAGGGCTACTCATTTTTGTAATGTGCAATTTGGAAAGGTACTTAAAAAGCATGGTATTATACATAGAGTTGCAACCCCATATCACCCTCAAATAAGCGATCAAATTGAGGTAGCTAATAGGGATCTCGAATGGATTCTTGAAAATACGATTGCACAATCTATGAAGGATTGGTCCATTAAGTTAGATGATGCTCTTTGAGCTTATAGAACACCTATTGGTATTACGCCATATAGGTTAGTTTATGGAAAAACATGTCATCTGCTTGTAGAGCTTGAGCATAAAGCGTATGGGCTATAAATTTCTTGATTTTAATCTTGACCTTACATGTGAAAAATGGAAACATCAAGTGAATGAGATTGACGAATGGCGATTGATGGCATATAAGAACTCCAAATTATATAAGGAAAAGGCCAAGAAGTATCACGACAGGAGGATTCGTCAATCCAAATAGTTCAATGAAGGAGATCAAATACTTCTTTATAACTCTTGCCTCAAATTATTTTTGGGTAAGCTTAAATCTAGATAGTCCGGACCGTTCACCGTTAAACAAATTTTTCTTTATAACACAGTTGAGGTAACTCATCCTCACAAAGGTACATTTAAAGTGAATGATCATCATTTGAAGCTCTATCTCGGAGGTGAGTTAGATAAGAAAATGGTTCATGAGAAGTTAAAACTTCTCAAATTTGAGTAAAATTGCTCATAGCTCTGTCGAGCAAATGTTTGTTTTTGTAAAAAAAAAAAAAATAGAAGATGTGTGATTTTTGTCGTACACTTGTGCGTGACACCATACAAGGGATTTACACAATTTCCCGTTATGGCAGTACATGTGTAGTCTAAACCGCACATATGTACTGTTAGGACTGCACATGGGCCTGCAACCAAAAAAAAAACAAATAAAACAAAATCTATGCGGCTTAGGGGCAAGTCATGTGCGCATCACCGCACATGGGCTACTGGGAATATATTTATATTTTATTAAAACAATTTAAACCCCATAAAATGTCACTCATCCCTCCACCAATCCCTTCTATTTTGTAATTACTTTTCATCAAATTCCCTTCAAACAACTCCATAGCTAATCGCACATCAATACTGTCTGGATTCGGACACAACCAACTCCCAACCCAGCATCACACACAAAACTCCAGCCGACCCGAATCCGACCGCACCCTCCTCATCCCCAGTTGACCTGAAACCTGGCCACCAAACTCCTGACCCGACCATTCATCAACCTAACCGACTTAGCCACACGCCCTTTCATCTCTGAACCAAAACCCTAACCCTGAGCCGATCCGTACCCCTTCACATCACCCTTCACTACCGACCCGACCTCACTCCCTAACAATTCTTGATTCGGCCACCGCTCTACCAAAACCCGATCCGTCCTCCTCCCCTCTTATGATCCGTTTGGCCTTTTGTCTCTTTTTTCCAATTTGTCCCCATTACACACTTCAATTCCAAGAATTTTCTAGTATGTACTTCCTATTTATTATATGTTACTTGTTAGTCAATTCCAATTTTGCTTTAAGACTTAAGCTTGTGCTTTTACTCTTATTGGTGCTTCATTGCATGTGATTCTATTTGGGTATTATCTTACTGAAATACTTTTCTGATACTGATATCCCTCTTAGTTGTGCTATATGTGTTGGTTTTCATTATGAGTTGTTTGCCTTGTAATTGCATCATTACATAATCTCTCATGTCTTGGCGTCGACCTTCGAAACACCATGCCCAACTCGCTGCCAATTTCAATGACACATGATTAACTTTCGTGGTTAATTCGAGTTGGTATGATAAACATATTCTGAATATATTCATTAGTGAGCGATCTATTACTTCTAACGTTGATACATCACTTCACATTCAAGCTGCATTTAATACATTAGGATAGGAGCAAGTTTTGGATTTTCAGGGTCAATATTGCCCTCAGTTAGTCCTTGAATTTTACACTAACATTGAAAACAAAACAATAGAGTCTTATTTAGAGATTCATTCTTTTGTTCGTGGTCAGACAGTATTGCTCACTTGCGCTTCTCTCGCGTCATTTTTAGGAGTTCCAATTGTCGGCCCTCTACTTGTTTTAGGTCCGAATAGAATCACCGGTCAGCATCGCATCCCAAGTGATGAGACTTTTAATTTGTTTAGAGCTACCTCTCAATTAGGCTTAGTTGAGCGCTACCAACGGGACCGTTCATGATACTTTGCTAAACATTTGGATGTCTGTTCTAGAGAGATAATTACATTGCTTGCATCTAATGTTTTTCCCAAGGTTAATGCTCTTTATGAAGTGTGCCTAGTGATATTTACCTTGTGCATAAAATGATCCATGGTTTAGGTGATATTAAAGGTGTCCCTTTAGCTCCCATTATTATCACGTGCAATCGTGATGTTGTTCGTCTCTCTTGGTCGAACAAAAATTTTGTTTTCGCCATGCTCTTAACAAATATTTTGCATGTTTAGGAGTTGATTTTGCAAGTGCACAAATGGTTCCTATGGAGTCACCAATAGCTGTTGATACACTTTGACACTTGAGCTTCTTCCCTGCTAATCACACCTGCACTCGACCATCCACTATCCCAGATCACTCATTATCTGAGGATGATGCCTTTACAGATAAGATTGCAGCTCTATGTTTTGACATTGATGGTGTCACCCATGAAGGGCCAATAGGGCCATCACAAGAGTCTCAACCAGGGGTTAGCCAACCTCTACGACATCTACTGTCCTGCCTACTTTGCGATGTTTGCATAATACATGAACGCCAAAATCACTAGAAAAATATGCAAAACCAAATGTCTCAACAATTGGCCCAACATAGTGAGATCCTCATTCAAATTCAAGATTTTGTGCATCGTCTTCTTTTGCCATCTCCACCACCTACACCTTGAGATTCTAGGGAAGTTTTCTAGTTCCTTTATTTTTTTTTTCTTTTTGTTTTTTTAGGGTGCTATTTGTTTGTCGCGCTGAAAACTTCTCCTCCACATTGAGGACAATGTGTCTTAAGTGTGGGGAAGGATTTGTATTATTTGATAATTTTATTTTTATTTATTCCT
>CATIWR010349397.1:0-11485 GCA_949677035.1 Omphalea diandra
TATATATATATATATATATATATATATATATATATATATATGTATGCATGTGTTTATGTGTGTATGGGAGTGTGTGTGTGTGTGTGTATATATATATATATATATATACACACACACACACATATACATACATACACACATACATACATGCATACACATATATATTTTTGTGTGTGTGTGTATAGATATACATACATACACACACACACACACACACATATATATGTGTGTGTGTGTGTGTGTGTAATCATTTATGGTATTTTTAATTATGTTTTCATGTATATTATTAAGATTTAAAGTCCCACATTTAGTTATGCATGTTAATTGTGTGATAAAGGATTTCATTTTCAATATATTTGCTTTAAGATTTTGGAGGACCTACATAGATGATTCCAAGATCTATTTAATATGGTATCGATGCAGATATATAGTGCATGAAGCCTTTCTTATAAGGAGTTTTTCTTCCTTATTGTGCTCTTAGGACCATATTCTCTACCATATCTTGTATGATTTTCCTAGATGTTTAGGTGATCTTCATGGATGACTTATCATTTGTGTAAGTTCCTTTGTTTGAGGATAAATTGCTTAACTCTTAATTGCTTCTGTCCTCAAAATTATAATTATGATTATTATCTTGCTTTGATTATTTTAGTGGTTAGTGTGAGGGCATTTTTATGGCATTTTAGCATATTTAATTATGATATTTGCACGATTAACCCTCCTTTAGTTCATGTGTCTCCCTCCCTAATTTATGCTTAAATATATTTTTCTTGACTTTTATTGTATTTATTTGCATGATTATTCACCAACTGGTTAAATGAATGTTTATTATTAATAATTAGGCTTAATTAATAAGATGGATAATAAAATTAATATTGACAATAAAGGAGGTTGGACTAAAATTTTGGCATCTAGGCATGTTTAACACCTTCCTTGAGATGTACTCATCTTAAGAACCCATTGTAGTCACATTAAATGACAACTCCATTTCTTTAGGGTTTATTAATGTATCACCCTTATTATTATATGGCCATTTAATAATTATGAATTATTTTCTTCTAGACTGTTACTAATGTATTACTCCATACCTTGGATTCTTAAACACAATTATAATCCATTATGGCATGGACTTGAAAAGCAATCTTCCATTAGATAAACTTTTTGTGATCACACATGATCAACTTATGATTTTATTCCAATCTATTTTGTGAGCCTTAGTCATGTTCTTGGAAATTTAAATTATTTTAATTATTAAAAACTATTATGGTTGTTGTCCAAAATATTTCTTTATTCAAATTTGAGTTTTGTTACAAAACTTATCTTATCTTGATAGTATATCATGGCTTGCATGGATGGTGTATGGGCTAATTTTAATTGTTAAAAAGACCTATAATTAAGTTGAGAAGTGCCTAAAACAAAGGTTTGGTAGTGGATATAGGGCAACAATGTTTGTCAACTAATTAAGAGCCAATCACACTAAGTATAACTATACATGTGAAAGGGGCGATGGGATCATTTTTTAGAGGCTAAGCTTGTCCTCCTATGGTGGCTAATCCACCATGGCTATGCCTTTTTATGGCTGCTACAAGTCTCTAAATTTTTTTTAAAAAAAGCAAAACAACAGAGGAATAGAAGAAAAAAGAAGAAGAAGAAAGAGAAATCACATAAAAGATGAGCAATTAGGGTGAGATTGTTAGTATATGCCTTAAAGCTAAGTTATTAGATTAAGGATATAATATGCACTATTTATGTTGTATAAGTTAAAAATCTATAAGTTTTCATCTTTTAGTTTTTTTGCAACTATATGAAATCAAGTTACACTACATATTATAGTATGGTAATGCTTTAAAATGAAGCCTATAGAATTTAGACACTTTATAGAAGTAGTTATAAGGAGTTATAACTATAAGATACTTACTCCATCAAAATGTTATTCCTAAACTATTCTACTCAATATTTTATTGAGACTAGACATTGGTAGAGTCATGTACATATTATGTTACTTGAGGGTTAAACTACTAATGTTATAAGTAGAAGTATATGGCATACTTAGAACTAACATATAGGTGTTTGTTAGGGAATAAGTTTACTAAATGGTCTACTTGAGAATTCCATCTGGAATCTATGTGTCACACCCCAAATATATGAATCATGACTTATATGAAGCTAAGACCATGACCTCAACCTTATTAGCTTACATGTACAGCTAAACTAAACAAAACATTAATTTTCAAGTAAGCGAAAGTGAATAATAATAATAATAATTTTATATGATTCATTCCAAAATTTTTTAGTGTATTGACGACAACTTGTCATATACACTGTATTAATTAGCTTATAAAATTTCAAATTCATATATTTAACATAAAAAGTTTATATTTAAGATCTAATAGGATCTTTTACTAGAGAGAAAATAGTAATTGCTTTAATAAAAACAAATAAAACTCAAAGAAAATTTACTTATTAAGTTTAATTGCTCAACTTGGAAAAATAAGTAGCCATGCTTGAAACTAATCAAGACCTACAAATTTGAGTTATAAAGGGATGAACACAATCACAATGTAATAAGACATTGTGTGAGACAAGGAATGTCCTAGCCTTTTATGAAATTTATATGAAACAATAAATACTATGTTAAAAAATAAATAAGTAATACATCAAAAACATCACATGACCAAGCTCAATTGCAAATCACATTCCAACTACAAGACTTATAATCAAATTAATTAAGCATAATAATAGAAGACTTAGACATAATTGATAAAGTGATTCATATAAGACTTATAGCTCGTACATAATACATAAGGCTTGTAGCCTACTAAATAATATTCAAGCATTATCTAAGGCCTACCTAAGGTAGAATTAAGGCATTATCTTAAGTCATTCATAATAGCATAGTGTTGTCCTAAAAAGCCCTAAAAGGGGAAATGGTGAATAGGGTAATGGAATTTTTCAAGAATCGGTGAACTTTAAGTAAGTAAAGCACTCACATAAGGAGACACAAGTTTTATAGAGGTTCAATACAACCTTGGCCTATGTCTTTCTCTTAGTCATTACTAAAGAGTTTACTATCTCAAATAACTTATAGGTGGTATTCCAACTTTTACAAATAAACTTCTAGGTGTTACTTAAAATATAACAAAATAGATTTATCATACACTACCTTATAGCCTTTCCCAATATAGATTTGTAGGCATTATCTTAAGCCTTTCACAATATCTCTTAGAAGGTTTTATTACCTAACCTAGAGATGATCCTCATATACAAGAATACAAATATTGCATAAGGTGAATCACTTACTAAGTTGCTTTTAAGCTGCCAAATACAACTTCAAGGTACAAATGAAATGCTTGAGAAGGAATGAGGAAAAAGATAATAATGATCATCTTTTAAATATAAGTCCTTTATAAGCTTTTCTTCTTACTTTTTTTTCATAAGTGAAGAGCCACCCTTTATAAAAATTTTAAAAAAAAAACTAGTTAAAAGACTAGTTGCTACTCATAGATTTACCTTATTCAATGTTGTAAGGGAAATTAGTCATTTGACTATGAATGGCTATTTACTCTTATGAATGAGCCATTTCTAGGTAAAAATGTGTTTCTCCAACCATCTTCAAGATTGAATGAGAATGTTTCTTCTTACATAGGGTCATTCCATTAGTTAAGCTAGGTTAAATTTTTATTTCCATTAGAACTATAATGTTGTTCCATAATTAAGCTATCATGTTCCAATGATGGACTTCTTATTCATGGACTTTCAAATTTTAGTCATAAATAGAGCCATTCTAAATTGTCATTCCATGTGGTTGTAGTTCGTTTAAACATTCAATGTTAAAAAAGCTCAATTTTCTTTATAATGAACATGGTAGTGCACTTTAAGCGTTTTAAAAGTCTCAAGGTTGGTCCACTTGATTATGAATATCCTTAATTTAGGCATAGTGAATAGGCCATTCAAGAAGATTGTTTGTAGTACTTTTAGTTTGTTCAAATCTTCTATCTGAAAATTTTCATTTTTGTTCTTAGTAAATAAGGTTTTGCAATTAATCCATTCGATTGCTTTATAGGCCATTTCAACTTGAGTGATATCTTTAATCTTTGTCATAACGATGCATAATGCTTTTCTAACTTATTGTTCTAATATTCTTTATGAAATTTTTATATTTGTTAATAATGAATAAGCTTGTTTAATGACAAGTGTGTGCTAAGTATAAAAACTCTAAAACTATAACTACATAGGTCATAAGTAATAAAATGTACTTTGAGTATGGATATCATTCCTATGAGGATCAAGTTTAAGTACTAAGTATCTTACATCTTATATTATTTAGAGAACAAAAGTAATTAAGAACTAAAATTGTAAAAAGGAAAATAGGATCAAACAATTGTAATAATTGGAAACATCATTGGAGGAAGGTTGGCTAAGGGTTCAATTTCACTTGGTGACTTTAAAGGAGTCCTAACCTTCATACATTTGGTTCATTCATCAAGTGTTATTATTGAATCATTAAGGTGATTAATCAATCTCTCTTGAGTACCAATCAACATATAAAAGCATGTTTAGCTAGTGGTCTCTCAACAAGCTGAACATCATGCAATCATCTCACTAAATAAGGCTTAAAGAATAACAATGTTTTATTAAGGTTTCTTAAATCATAACAAAACAAAGGAATTTTTGAAGGGTATATTATATAAAAAGCATCTCTTAATAGTTGATTCATAAAACTAACTTTGATTAATGTCCAATCAATCAAATAGTAAGCATTTAATAATCACTAAAATATAGAGTGAATTAATCATAATGCGGAAAGCTAAGAGCTTAATTAAAACACAAAACATAAAGCATAAAGCACAAAGGCACATAACAAAAACTAAAAGATAATAAACATGCTAATTTAAGGTCATTAGCTTGACCTTTAAGAGTGTTCATTTAAGTTTTACCTTGGGTTTAGGATTATCCCTCATTAAGATTGGATGCATACAATTCATTGAACTCAAATCCCTTGAAACAATTATGACCCATTCTAAATACCTTTTTTTCTTATTCTTAGGTTATGTCATTAAAGATTAGAACATATGAGGTATCTTGTTCTCCAAAATATGCATGATAAAAAAGATAAGGTAGTGGTCTAGCTCAAAGTGATAAGAGTGTAAAAGATAAGGAAGTGTCTTTGTTTCCTCATCATATTCATTAATAAGAGAGAAAGAAGAAGGGTAAGCATTAAGCATTTTAATAGTGGAAGTATTACTTACCTTGAATTCCTTGATGATAAAACTATTACAATTTTAGATTTGTTAAGCTCAAAACTCCCTATTTTTGACAAAATTCATGCATATGTTTTTTTTTTTCATCAATGCTCAAGCATCTCTCCTCCTCCATAGGTGGCTTTCCTTACAATTTAGCTTCCCCGATGAGATCTTTATTTTCCTAATGCTTTTTTTAATCTTGAAGGAAAAGGTATAAGAGGCATATAAGGCTTGTGAGGCACACAAGGATTGACTTTCCCCTTTAGATTGTCTTTTTTTATTAGCTTTTTATCTTTGTCTTCTTCATTCTTGATTTCTTCCTCTTCTTTCATATTTGAATTGATCTCCTTATTGCTCCTTAATATAATTACTTTCACTTGCTACCTATGATTGGGCTTGGAGTTTTTAAGTAGGATACCAAAAGATATAGAGACTAAAATATTATCTATTTGACCCATTTGAATCTCAAGCTTATGGAAAGAGGAAGAATAGTCTTTTAGCTTTTCATATAAACTTATTAACATCTCATCTTGGTTTTCTAACCTAGCATTACTTTTAGTGATGAATTTCTCCAAGAGTCTATCTAGGTTAGACTCTTCCAATCGATGGTTGATGAAAAATATGAGGAGTTTGAAAATTAAGGTTCAAATAATCATTATTAGATTAAGAAAAATTGACATGGTTTTATAAACCAAAGTTATATGTACTATAATAAGGATTGTTAGGTTGGCGATTTAAATTCCCTATAAAGCTTACTTGTCCTTCCACAAAAGGATTCTTAATTTGGCATGTTATATATCTAATCTCCCTATATAATTTGCACACCATCTGTGAGAAATAAGAAAAACTGTGTTAAAAGTCATTGAATTTATTTGTTTAGAAAGGATAGATACATGAGCTTATAATGCCTTGAGTGCATCCATGCAATGAAGTTCTATATATATATATATACAAGAAATAAAAAAACACAAATTATATAAAAGCAAAAACAAAATTCTAGATTAATATAGAAATAATTGCTTAGAATTAATGTTGTCAATCCCTAGGAACAACACCAAAAACTTGATGATGATTGTATGCTAAGTACAAAAATCCCTAAACTGCAAGTGCATAGCTCATATTAATAAAGTATACTTTGAGTACGAATATCATTCCTATGAGGATCGAGTTTAAGTACTAAGTATCTTATATTTTATATTATCTGGAGAACCAAAGTAATTGAGAATTAAAAATTGTAAAGAAGAAAATTTGATCAAACAATTATAATAATTGGAAACAATAAATGAACGAAGGGCGACTAGGGGTTCAACTTCACTTGGTGACTTCTAAAAGAATCCTAATCTTCATATATTTGGTTCATTCATCAATTTCTACTATTAAGTCACTAAGGTGATTAATTTATCTCTCTAAAGCATCACTAAATATACAAAAGCATGTTAAGATAATGGTCTATCAACACAACAACCAAACATCATGCAATCATCTCATTAAATAATACTTTAAGGATAATAATATTTTATTAAGGTTTTTCAACTCATAACACAACAAGAAAATTGTTGAAGGGTATGTTCCATGAAAAATATCTTTTGATAGTCGATTCATGAAACTAACTATGATTAATGGCCTGTTAATCAATAATAATAAGCATTTAATAATCACTAACACATAGAATGAATGAAACCAAAAGATTTAGATTGAAAAAAAAATCTAATGTAGGTCACATAAGATCCGTATATAACCCTAGCCGTAAGAATTTTAGTTCATAATGAAAAAGAAAGAAGAAAAGATAACAATTAATTCAATCCTAAGAACAACTATTGATTCTTTCTCGAACTTCATTGATTGCTTGCACCTTTTCTTTCTAGCCTCCTTGAATGAATACTTGAGAATTTTGTTACTTTGTTTCAATCATTGGTGAAGTTTTTCATGTCCTTATTATGTATTATTTTCCTCTTTGAATAATGCTCTAATTGTGCCTTTCTAAGAAGAAAGCTTTACTGCTCGAAAAGGAAAATATTTCTCGAAGATTTCTCCTTACATTTTAGGGTTTAATAAAGTGCACGATTATGCACTATCGAATCATGATCGTGCATTATTACAATAACCTCTTTTGTTTGCTAGCTCTTTAGGACGCATGACCATGCTTCGAGGCCATGCATTTTTGTTCTCCTCTAGTTTTTTGGTATTGTTAAGGTGCACTACCATGTGCTCAAAACATATGACTATGCACTCCTTCTTCTTCACTTATAACTTGTTTTTCTTCACTTTTAACCTATAAAACACCATTAAACATGTTTGGATTTGTAAAATAAGCATAATGAAAAAGCAAAAAATTTTCCATATAAAATCTTATTAAGGATCCAATCGATTTGATTAAATCGAAAGGATGGATGCGAAAACCTTACCCATTCAAATTAGAAAGACGAGATTGATGGAAGGTAGAAGGGGTTTACACTAGTAACAACCAACCTCAATCTCAGAGAGTAGATTGTTGAACATGTACTCTCCAAAATGGAAGTGTGCTAGCACTAGGGCTTTTCTCTCTCTTTAAAATGTTCTTAAAAACATTTATGTTATATATGTTTTAAAAAAAATCCTAAAATGTGATTATATACCTTAACTGTTAAGATATTTTATGCTAACTTCATATCTTAAAAGATATATATAAGATAATATCTTATTCTATTTTAACTTTTAAAATGAAATAGATATCTAAAATAATCTAGATAATATCTCTATCTTAATTACAAATAGAAAGAGTAGTAACACCCAATTTCATTTTGTTCCTATTCTATGTGTGCGACCTCATAGGTTCACATAATGTTAGTAGTGGCCTAAAACCTATTTTAGCTCACAAGTCATAAGTGGCCCCTAGTAAAACACTATGACTACCCAAATTTTATGAATGTCAATGATATGAGCTAACCTATTTTACAAAGAGAATTATAATCCTTTTGTCACATTATATCCCAATTGAACATAAGACATAGATCATGTCATCCTTATATAGTTCAATTATTTCTCGACCTCTAAGTAGAATGATGTAAAATGACATTGATAACCTTTACCAATTCATTTTCGCATGGCCATGTAATCTCTTCAGTTTAACTTTTTGAGAGGCCCAAAGATATATTTCTCATAAATATATATGAGACAAATTCCTTTTTAACCACTTATATTCCTCTATATGATATGCTTCATGTATGATATCAATCTATATAATCATCTGGTTAATAATAATGTTAGATTACATGAAAACATGAAATTCAACATATTGGAATCCATGTTTATGCTTAGAGGATTAAGTTAATATTATTGCATGAGAATCACTTATGACTATTAATCCATGTAGTGTTCTCATACCGAGTCAGGTAGTGTTCTTGAACATGTATCTATGTGTTTGATTTAATATCACATATCCATGAATAGTAAAATATAGTAATCAATAAAACACATACTAGTTCTCATTCAATAATATCCCAACAATAATGACCAACTAGGGACAATTTAGAATAGAATTATTTGCACTTAAAGGTTTTACTTCAAGTCACATACTTGATGACATTAAGTAGAATTAAGTATTCATGAAATTTATAATTTAGCCTTAAACAAAATATAAAAGAGATATTTAATAAAATTACAACCATAACATTATTAAGAAAATATCCAATACAAGAATTAGCCTAGGGCACATAACTAACAAAACATACATTAGATCCATTTATATGTAAAAATTAAGTTATAATGCATGGATTTAGGGGATAATTAAGTTATAACATATGTGAATTATGATGTTAAACACTATTTCAATGTGTATGAGGCCATCCCAAATCCTTGATATGACTTCACTAGGTTGCATAAGCAATTCAATAAGGTCGTGAAAAGGCAACTTAAACTTTTTGCCATTCATCTCAAACAAAAATAAGCTATGAGACTTATGAGCATGCCTTTGCTTATTACTTTTGATCTGTGTGCTTTCCTTTATTGCTTTTATAGTTAAAGGGTCTAAATATATGATCAAACACTTGCAATTAAGATTAGTACTTTACCTATGTTTGCAATAATCAAAACTAAAAATTAATAACTAAAGGCTCAACATTTTCCCTTTTTTTATGATGGCAAATGAGGGTTTTTAAATCACATAATCAAATAATTTTAGGTTGTGCTCCCTTAGCTCATGCATATATAAATTTCAAGTTTTATATCATCTATATTAAGGGTATCATTTCATTTGTAAACCATGTTTACTTCTTCTTTTAACATAAACAAAAACACACTAGAGCATAAAGAATGAAGCACAAAGTTAAGTAAAAATATCATCACATTTAAACCATAAAAAGTAGATAAGAAACTACATTTTTGATGCTATTATTATCTAGGTACTATTAACTTCAAAATGCAACGAAAGATAAATATAATTACTATTGAGGTTTAATATTGGGATTTGTGCAACAAACAAAGTGGAAAAATAAAAACTTTTTCTACAAACAACCCTACTAAGGATCTATGTGATTTGATTAAATCGAAAGAAAAAGATGTGAATCTTACCAATCCATGCAAAAGGTGGCAACTTTATTGAAAGGCTGAGAGGGGCTTTACACTAGTAAAACCCTACCTCGAGCTTGAAGTCGAATCAGGGTGTCACTAACAGATTATTGGTCTCTTCAGGTGTCAACCTAATAGGCACTTCAAAAACGTAGGGTATGCTAACACTAGGGTTTTTCACTTTCTCCTTTTTTGTGTTTTTTAAAGAAAACATGAACACACTTTTCATACAGAGAACCCTAAAATGTGTGTGTGTATATATAACCATTAAAATATTTACGCTATCTATGTATCTAAAAGCTACAAGTAGGATAATATCCTATTTCGTTTTAACTTCTAAAATGAAATAGATATTAAAATAATTTAGATAATATATCCAGTTATCTTAATTATAAATAAAAAGTAGTAAACACAATTTCGCTTTGAGCACATTATATGTGCACAACCTTGTAGGTTCACATAATGTTGATAGTGGCCCAAAACATATTTCTGACCCACAAGTCATAAATGGCCTCTAAAAAGACATTATGACTACCCAAATTATGTTAAGGTAAAAAATTTGACCTAATATATTTCATTAATAGTAATATAATCCTTTTGTCACATTATATCTCAATTAAACATAGAGCATATATCATATCATCCTTATATAGTTCAGTTCTTCTTTATCTCTAAGTAGATTGATGTAAAATGACATTAATAACCTTTATCAACTCATTACCATATCACCATGTAATCTCTTTAGTCTAACTTATCGAATGGCCTAAAGAGATATTTCTTATAAAAATATATGAGGGAGATATTCTTTCTCAATCACCCATATTCCTTTATATGATTTACTCCATGTCTAATATTAATGTTGTCCCTAGGCACCAAGAAGGGGGGTTGAATTGGTGAATACAAATTTTAAGAACAAAGATAGAGGGAGAAGAAAGAGTATAAGAGAGACAATCAATTTATAGTGGTATGGGTATAATTGACCCTACGTCTACTCCCCAATTAATCAATTGGGTATTTCACTATCTCAATGGTGTTTTCAAGCTTACACCCAACTTATACAACTTGTGTTTTGATGGCTAACACACAACCTTACAACAATGTGTTTTCTAGGCTAACACAAAACCTTACTCAAGTGTTTCACTAGGCTCACACTTAAACCTTTCTAGAAGTGTTTTTACATGTTAACACAAAACCTCACAACTTGGTTTTTAATGCTCACACCTAACAATCACAATTTCATAAAGAAGATGAAGAAAATGAGTAGCAAAGATAGAGAGCTTTAATCACTTGTAATAAATTCTTTAGCAACCTTATTCATGGATGTTTAGTAGAGTATTTATAGCCAAAATTCACCAAAGAGACGTTGTAGATTATAGCTCATCAAATCTTTGAGACATGCTTGACAGATTTTGCATTAAATGCTTGTCAGGATTAAATCACGGTCGCAAAATCCAAATTCTTCAAAGGAAACCCTGTTTGCGTTTAACGGCTAGTCCACGTGATAGCTTCTTATTAGTTTAACAGGAAAATATAGTCATTGTCTTTTACCTACTTTCAGAAGTCGTGGTCGTGAGTTTTCTTGCACAGGACGCGACAGAGAACGCGAATTCATCTGCCAAAGAAGTCATTTTTCTTCCACAGGATTCGTGGTCACTACCAGCAAGATGCCTCCGTGAAATTTGACTTCCAACAGTCTT
>CATIWR010349479.1:0-11600 GCA_949677035.1 Omphalea diandra
CGTGGAATTCTTGCCAAAAGCAGAATGATGACTAAGCAATAACCATGTTGCTTATTAAAACATCAGTAAGAGACAGATTACCAACTTAGGAAATTAGAAATCTAAATTTTCAATATGTAAATGAATTGAATATATTAAAAACATAAACACACACACAACCTAGTTTTATACAAATATCTAAAAAAAAATACAACAATCAATATATATATATATATATATATATATATATATATATATATATATATATATATATATATATATATATATATTAAATTACTAGTTAACACGTTTAATTAGTATATATTATTAATCGTTTAACTATTTATTAATTATTAATTATAAAAGAGTAGTAAATATTAAAAAAATTTTAATTTAATATTTAATGGGTAAGTTATTAGTTATAATTTATTAAATTATCATTTATTTATTTTAGTCCTTGAATGATTGAAAGTAAAAAATGTAAAATTTATTTTATTTTGATTTATAAAGATTAAAAATATAAAATATAATTTTAATAAATTGAAATAACTAAATATCCGAATTGATACTAAACCAAAGTTAACCATCCCAAAAAAATCAAAAAACCGAACTAAACTATTCCAAATTTGTAGGAAACTGAACCAAACTAGACTAAAAATTCGGAACAATACCAGTTCTTTATTTTTAAAATCTTTAAAATTTTAATTAGTCCTAGAGATTTCTAATAAATATTTACTTTTATAATATTAACAATTTATTTTTTGCCTCTCTACTATAATAATCCTAACTTCGTCCCCTATTGTAATTAGTTTATAATTTTGATATTTTTATTAAATTAGACTTATTTCCAATTTTATCGATAAATTTTTATTTTGAACTATTCTTTTATTACAATTTTTAATGAAAAAGTTATAAATACTTACTTTTATAGTATTAATAATTTATTTTTTGCCCCTCTAATTCTAATATAATAATCCTAACTTCGTCCCAGAGAAAGTTTGAATACGAAGAGAATGTCATCTATCTATTGTAATTTTCTTAACTTTGGATATGATGTATTTGTTTCTTTGAATTTATAAATTTATTTTCCTACCACAATAAATAAAATATCATTTTTTAACTCTTTCTTGCAATGTTCAAATGGTTCAGTACAATGAAATAGGATATAAATTTATATAATTTATATGACACGGTAAATTGAAATACATTTTATATGCTCTTTGGATGTTGGAGAATATTTATTCTGTAAATATGTTAGGACACTATGTTCGTTGTAGTAAAGGGCATCCATAATTTGATGGTGGACTTCCTAGCAGCCAGGGAAATAACTAGGGTCTTTCCACTGGGTGGGGAACTAATAATTAATTCATATGATTGGGCATTCTGGCTTTGGTTGCAAGTGAAGAAAGAGCCTACAATAAGAGCGGTCAGCATGAGTACAAATTGATTCTCTTGAAATGTAATTTTTAATTTTGTCTGAGAATTTCCCTTCCACTTCCAAAGCCTACTATTTTAATCTCAATCATAACACATATATGATGGTGGACGATACAGCATATGCCTTATTTTGCACGTTCTTCTAGTTGTGGTAAGCATAATGGGTTTTCGAACAGCATTTGGCGGAAGCAAATTTCATTTTTTAGGTTGTTCCTTAGTTATTGTTGATTTGATAATAATAATAATAATAATAATAATAATAATAATAATAATAATAATAGTGGTTGGTTTCTATCACATGAATTATTTGAAAATATATTATGGTGGAAATGACTACAGCAGTTTTGAAGATCTTGCAATTATAAGCCTAAAACAATGCAAATAAAAAAGAAACAATATGCCAATACATGAGGCCTTCATCCATCCGTTTAGAAATTAGAACACTGGAGACCCCTAAATCCTGCTGTTATAGCATTTCTTTTAGCATTTTAATTTACCAACTCCTAAACACCTACCCAAAAAATTATCAATAAAAGTAAGTGTGAGAGATATTGGAGGTAGATGAAATAATTCAAACCTCATTGATATTACAGATCTCACACTTGCAATGCTAAAATAAATTACTTCTAAATTAAAACTTAATCTTTCGGTAGGTAGTTCCATGCTGAGGCAGCTGGACCCAAATAACTTTTAATTGATGATTTATGGTTATAGTGGTGTGCACCAAGGGTCTAGTTGTCATAAATGAGGATAACAAGTGCACCTGTCTTTGAAAGGACGGTTCGTAACAGAGCAAGCGTGGACTTTGGTACAAAAGCACCAAAAACTGCTGAATGAGTCGGTAAATAGTGTCCAAATGCAAATTGTTTTGGCGCGTGAAGTAGAAAGCAGAATGTCTCAAGTTGAACCTCAGATTTCAGACGGCAGATAACTCCACCGTCAATCACTTTCACAATGCATGAACGGTGTGTCTTGTTGGTTTAGTGAGCATTTTTTTTTTCCAAATTCATGATCCTTGTTCAATCCCTAATCCAAATTGCCCCCCCAAAAAAAAAAAGAAAAACAATTACTCAGTGATTTCTTGCTTTCATTGCAGGAAAAGAAACGTAAAATTAATTGACCAATATTTTTAAAAGCGATTGAAAATCAAATCGATCAATTAATTGTTTTTCGATTTGATCAGTTCAATCAGTTTAGTTTGATAGGTTATTTTTTCAATTTTTTAAAACATACACAAATAATACCTAAAAGATTATAAAAAATATATAATGTGACAAAGTAATTTTTTTAGGTTTCATCAATTTTTTCAATTTTCACTGATTTTTTAAGTAGCTGATTTTTAATATTAATCTGAACTAAACTATTAATTAATTTTTAATTTTACCAGCAATTCAGTCCGATTATGAAAACAGTGAATTTACACTTCCAATTTATAAACAGTGACATTTTTATAAAATTATTTAACAATAACAAACGATTTTTCATTTTTAATTTTATACACTAACTACGTCCTTCGCAAATGTATATTTCTTACCATATAGAAAGTTTATTAATTCGTGGACGTTATCTATTGAATTTGCTAAAAAAAGTACTAGAAATAAGGATTCCATAACTTTCCAATAATACATATCTCTCTGGGTTTCTGCTTCCCACCTGACATTGAGATCAACATAAGCTGTTTTATGTTTGACAGTATTCTTGCTTGCTGAGTGGGAATTGAATAGCATTAATTCTTATCTTCTTAGTCATTAACAATCAATAATTTATCTTCACCAACTTGAGACCTAATCTAAAATGTTCTTTTCTTTTGTCCTTGCATCATATCAGATCAGACAGGCAAGGCCCTTTGATGGGTCACCCAAAAGTCAAAGTTGTTAAATATCAAATTATCGACTATCTTTCATTATTCTATTTAGGAGCTCTCTCTCTCTCTCTCTTAATATTATTTGTTAAAATTTTTGTGGTATAATAAGTGGTATAGACTTGATAGTCGATAAATTTTTGTGAACAAGTGATTAGTACTCATAATTTTTTCTTCCTCCATAAAAGACTTGTAGCTTTCTAACTTTATGAACAAGATGAGTTTGATAAAATAAAGGGACTCTATCAAACTAAAACTTTATGAACAAGATGAGTTTGATAACATAAAGGGTCTCCCCCTCTCAAAAAAAAAAAAAAAAAGATTGATAGAATGAATGAGCTATTATGCACATCACAAATCCTCACAACATAAAAGTGTTTATGAAAAATAAGCTCAATTTTAAAATGAAAAACACATAATTAAAAAAATTACTGAAATATATTAATATTCTCATTAATGTGTTGAACTCTTTCGGTCTCAACAAGATAGATATTCAATCTATTACTAATATAACTATAATAATAAATTTTAAAATTATAATATTTATTTTTATCAAATAAATAAAAAATTAATATTATTTATAAAGTTATAGGTAAGAAAATAAAATAAAATATTAAAATTTATAATTATGTATGAAAGTATTTATAATAAATATTATCTTATTTATTTATACATTCAATTTTATATGACACAGTTTTAAAAGAAAATTTATTAAATTTAGACGAAATAACTCTTAACAATCAATCAAATAAACAATATTAAATATTTTATAATAAAAATGAAACTAACAAATAATTACAATATATATATATATATATATATATATATATATATATATATATATAAAGTAGTTGTAATAAAAAATTATTTGTTAATTCATAATTTTAAATTTATTTTGTATAATTTTAAAAAAAATTATTAAGTTTAAATGAAATAATTTTTAACAATCTGTTACACAACCACCAATTTTTATAGACTTATAATTTTAAATAATTAATGAATTAATTTAAAACTTGGCTTTCTATTTGAAATTTTTACTTTTTAGATTTTCATAATTTTATATTTAGAAGTTATTTAAAAATTTTATATTTTAGGTTTTTCTAATTTCTTATTCATAAATTAAAAAGTTGTTTGTAAGTAAATAAAATAATAAAATAAATTTGTTAGCGTTTGTAATTATGTAGGGAGGTAGTTGCAACAAATTATTATTTATTAATTCATATTTTTAATTTTATTCACATAATTTCAAGATAAAATTTATTAAATTTGAATGAAGTAACACCTCATATCAATCAAATAAATAATATTAAATATTTATAATAAAAAATAAAACTAATAAATAATTACAAATACATATATAAGATAATTAGAATAAAGAATTATTTATTGATTTATACATTCAATCTATTGTAGAACAATTTTAAGAGAAAATTTATTAAATTTAAATAAAATAATTTATGATAATCTATTATGTTGCTCTTAACTATTATATACTTAGAATTTTGAATAATAAATGAAATTAATTTAAATTTTAGCTTTCTATTTAAAATAATTAGTTTTTAGATGTTCTTATTTTCTGTTTAATTTTTATTTTTTAGATTTCTAATTTTCTATAAAAATCTTTTTAAAATTTTTACTGTTTAAATTTTTTAATTTCCTGTTTAAAATATCTTTTTTATATGATAATTAGTTTTTTAAATTTCTTATTTAGAATTGATATGAGAATTTTTTATAACATAATATAAAACAGTGATATGCAACTATGTTATGCACGACTATTTGATAAATGACAAGTAATCCTTTTAAAATTGATTTTTAGATTAAAATTAATAATATAGGTTGATTCTCACAATTAATAATTTTTTTATTAATTTCAATGGAATCGCAAAAGTCTTAATTAATTACAATTTCACACCTGAACTTTAAAATTTAATATAATTACAATAGTTTCAATTGATTCAAAACAAGAATTTCAATAGAAATTATATTGACATTTTCAACCTGATCTTATTTTTATTGAGAGAAGAGAAAAATTAATTAAATTATCTTCAACTTTATTTTTATTCTAGTCTTGTTCTTTTCAATTTATTCACACCTCAATTTTAGTAGAGTAATACAATTATTTTTGCATGTCTTGTTAGGTTGTTTTTTTAAACAAAATTCTTGTCAAAATCTCACTAAGACTATATTTAAAAATTCAGATTTTAAAGAGTTCAATGGAATTTAATTCTATTTTAATGATCCTTTTACTTAAAAATTTATATTTGAACAATTAATTCTTTAATTTTTTTAAAAAATGATTTGGTGAAATGTTAAATTACGTAAAAATATCATAGGAGTTTGAGAGAATTTATTTTAATTAAAAATTTTGCTAAAATTACTCTAATACCCTTAGAACTTATATTAGTATTATATTTATTTTAAATAAATAAGAATATTTAAAGTAATAAAATAGTTTCTATTTATTATCAATTCATTCCAAACAATATAATTCAATTGAATATATTAATTTAACATTTATTTTAAATAAAAAAATTCTATTATTAATTGAGAAAATTCTATTAATAGAAATTTTCTTTTCTTTTATTTTCGAGCATGATTTATTCTAAATAGAGCCTAGAAGCAAGTAAAAGTAACTTATGCATTAAAATTAAAGTTTATTTATTGAAGTAAAATCTTATATATATCATCTTAAACTTTATTTGTTTCAAAAGTCTTTTAAATCACTATTTTATTTTCCTAATTTTGTAAAATTTTAACTAACTAAAATTAAAGTAATTATGAAATATTTATTCTTTTATAGTTATTGTTAAATCAGTTATGATATATTTAATTCTCAGCATTAAATAATATCAAATCTATAAAGTTGAATAATTAGCTTTAGTTAATTTATATATAAAATAAATAATTTTAAAAAATGTTTTATGTGTAATGTAAACATTTTTCAATTACTCATTTTAACAGATTTTATAAATATTCTTTTAATTTTAAAATAAATTTTAATTATATAAAATTAATATTTATAATTTTTTAAGAATAAGAGAGTTGAGAGTGGATTAGAAACAAATGTGTAATTCTCATTCCAAGTATCAAATATGTAATTTTACATTCCTGTTTTCAGGAAAAACAAAATTCTCATTCCAAATCTAAGTATCAAACGTGTGAACGAGCACGTTGAGAGTGGATTGGAAATAGAGCAGAAATTTTTCCTAATGTTCAAAAGGTTCGAGTCTTCAGTCCTCACCAACAATTAGGGATGAACCTTCGGTTAATTTCTTTAATTTAATTTAATCTAATTTTTATTGAAATTAAATTAATTAAATTTTATATTTAAAATTGAATTAAATTAGTTTTAAAAAATAAATAATACTGACTAAAGAAACTAAAACTATATACTTACGATCAAATTAAATTCATAAAATTTTAATTTGATTCAATTCAATTTAATTAAAATTACGATATTTTAGATTAATTTAATTTAATTTTTAATAATTTTTAAATTTATTTAATTTTTTATATAAAAAACAAACTAACATTATAATTTAAAATTAAATTAAAAAAATATTAAACCTACCAAACAATATTGACTCAATTTTGATGATTTATGTTTACACCTACAAAAAAATCCATCCACAGAGTCGCATAAAACACAAAACTGCCAGTCGATGTTGTCACCAACGCAGCTGTAATTGTATAGGCAATGAGTCGGTGCCATACCTCATCTTTGTTTATATAATTATGTCTCTGCCTCAGCTGCGTTCATGCAAATGCTTTTTCATATTCCCATATTCGCACATCTACATACATATATTTCAAAACCAGGAAATACTGATCTGTAGTCCAAAGTCTCAGCACTAGCCATTTATATGTATATATAGCCCGAATCCTTTGCTTGTTCACCAGTCTCTTCGTACCACATTTCTTTCTCTTGTGACATTTTTTCGTCGTCACAATGGCCGTCTTTCTTTGTTTTATTTTCTTTCTCATCTCATCTGCAACTGCTTGCGATCGTTGTGTCCACCAAAGCAAGGCTGCATATTTCTCCAAAGCCTCTGCACTTTCTTGTAAGTCTTTTTTTTTTTTTTTTTGTTCTTGTTTAATTTTCCTTGGCAATCCATTTCGTGATTTGACTAAAAAACAAAATTAGCTAATACCCAGATGATATTTTCTTGAGATTTTTAGTGGGTAATCTTTGTTTTATGGATTTGGCTCAGCTGGAGCTTGTGCGTATGGTTCCTTGGCATTAGGCTTCAAAAGTGGACACCTTGCTGCTGGTATTCCTACTCTTTATAAAGATGGTGTTGGTTGTGGTGCCTGCTTTCAGGTTTGAAAATTTAGACCTCAAATTCTTGTTTTCGTTACTATATATTTAATTAATTGTTTCTTTGTTTAGTGCTTTTCTTCACTTTTCTTTTTCTTCTTTCTTCTGGGAAGATAAGATGCAAAAACGAAACCCTGTGCAGAAACAAAGGAACTACAGTGATTGTAACTGATCTCAATCACAATAACAACACAGATTTTGTTCTTAGTACCAGAGCCTTTAGGGCCATGGCTAACAATGGTATGGACCAAGACATATTGAGACATGGGATTGTTGATGTGGAATACAAAAGGTACTAATTCACACTATTGTTTTCGAGTATTATTTTAATTGTGTACACCGAGTGTAGCAAGTATTTTCCATTTTGATTAACATCTCTCTTTAATCCACTAAGGAACTTACCACTGCATTCATTTCTTTGCTCAAAATATGAACAACTAATTAAAGTTATTGTTCAATTGAATAATTAATTAGTTTGATCTCAGCTATAATGGTTTCTTCTGCTGATGGTTTGGTTTCATCAACCAAAATAATTAAATAAATCAACCCGACATGGGCCAACATTGTATATAAATTTTATAAAATTTCTGGCAAGATCACCGCACTGGGACAAAGAGCTAATCATGTTAATTGTAGTAACGGTCAAATATTTAAAAAGCATTGTCCATAGCATGGTAAGTCACATAATTATTCTGATGTACTCAACCAAAAAAAAAAAAAAAAGCCAAAATCAGGTATAGCAAATTGACCAACTGAATCAAATTAAGCAGTTCAATAGTCGAGTTCTACTTTATGATACACATTGCAATTCGAACCTAATTCGTATGTTCTTCTTTGGATGTTTGGAGTAGGGTACCTTGTGAATACAAAAACCAGAATTTGGCTGTTCGTGTAGAAGAATCAAGCCAAAAACCAAATTACTTGGCCATCAAAGTGTTCTATCAAGGTGGTCAGACAGAAATAGTAGCAATTGACGTAGCGCAGGTGAGTAAAAAATCTCAAATTACCCTTTATTTATAAACGCATATTAGTATATTAATCTCTTCTATTATTTTGAGTTCAAGTTAAAAAAAAAAAAAATTATTATGCGTGTATAATATTAGAAATTTGAAATTGAATTGAATTTGAAAGGGTGAAATTGATTAAAATTGAGTAGAGGTTAAACTCAATAATGAATAGATTAAAATGAATTTGGGTTAATTATTGCTAAATGTTAGAACTAATCAATTAGGTAATTAAATTCAAATTATATACTCTTTATGTTTTATGCACTTTCTGATATGAAATTTTTAATCTTAACATTTAATCACTCATATATTTATTTTCTTGAAAAATGGTTGTAGGTTGGTTCTTCAAATTGGGGTTACATGACTCGAAACTACGGGGCGGTATGGGATACAAGCAGAGTTCCCACAGGGGCTCTGCAATTTCGATTTGTTGTAACAGCAGGATACGATGGAAAGTGGATTTGGGCACGGAATGTGCTTCCTGCAGATTGGAAGCCAGGGGTTGTGTATGACTCAGGAATCCAAATTACTGACATTGCACAGGAGGGTTGCTCTCCATGCGACTATGGGAGTTGGAAATGAGCCAGATAAATTAACGATTTCGATAATAAATAGTTACATACTAATGAGTTTTATTATTTATTTGACTCCATGAGTCACAACTCAACACATAAATAGAAAGTTTGAATATGAAGAGAATGTCATATATATCTACTGTAATTTTCTTAACTAAAATTCTCGGACATTTCCTCTCCCTCTTATATGATGTTTTTTTTGTGTATAATATATTAATTTTCTTACCACAATAAATAATGTCATTTTTAACTCTGTTTTGCGATGTTTAATGATTCAATACATTGCAATAAGTATAAATTATTGCTTGTAAATTAATAAAATCTAGGGCACCTTTTATGAAGATAAAGTGATTAATTTAATATGAAAAATACATGAGCGGTGCGTCTTGTTGGTTTAGTGTGTGTTTTTCAAAATTCATGATTCTTATTGGATACCTAATCGTTATTGGCTCAAAAAAGAAAAAAAAAATTGATTTAAGTGGTAAAGAATTCGGTTATTCTTAAGTAAAATGTCGGATTTAAGTTTTATATATAAAAAATTAATATTGAGAAAGTTTCAAATTCGATTTAATTCGAATTCGAATTAATCAAAGTTCATATAGCTTTTGGATATAGGAAGTCTAAATGAAAGAAAAAAAGATTACTTACACAACGATTTGTTGCTTTAAAAGAAAAACAAAATCAACATCCACAGTTCCAGTTTCTAGATAGTGACATTCTTATAAAATTATTCAACAATCACAAACGATTTTCATTTTTTTATACACTAACTTTGCCCTTCTCATATGTATATTTCTTACCATAAAATAGAAAATTTATTAATTCGTGGAAGTGATCTATTGAGTTTGCAAAAAAAAAAAAAAAAATAGTAATAATGAATCCATAATTTTTCAATAATGCATCTATCTCTGAGTTTCTGCTCCCAGCTCACATTGAGATCAACAAAAGCAATTTTATCTTTATCTTCATCAACTTCAGACCTTATTTTAAACTAGTCTATATTTTACGCTTCAGACAGTTTGAGTCTATTTTTAAATTTTTTTAGAGCTTTAAACTTAAATTATATATATTTTTATTGGTATTATTATTTATTAAATGATATTAAAATACAAAATTTAATGCCAATTATACATTGAATATACTGAAGTTTTGATATATTATTTATTATTTAGTTTAATTTTTTAATGTTCATTTATTATTTTTGTTCACAGTAGTTGTTATTATATTAACATTGATTGTGGAGTCTTCACTATTTTTATATTATTTTATTAATATATAAATATTTTATTTTTACAAAAATATAAAGATAAAATTTTATGTCACAAAATTTTATTAAAATATAATCATAATTTTTAATACAATTAAAATAAATAAATAAAAATAAATAATAAAATTCGACAATTAATTATATTATTATTTATGATAGTGACCTAATTAATATTCATCAACATGTTATTTATTGCAAGATTGAAATACTAAGAATTAATGAATGAATGTCTCGTCCCTCGTCCTTGCGGTTTTCATTTCCTCTTTAGGAAGACTCATCCCTAAGCATAGTTTATGGTTTTTTTCTTCATCTTAGGTTTTGTCTTCCAGTTGTCTTTTTGTGATCTCTTTTGTTGTGTCTCTGCTTGATTTGGCTGTCTTGGTTGGGGTGTCTCTGTACCCACTCTTGGTACAGTTTTTAAGGCTTTTGTGTCTGGGGTACCTCGAGACTCTGTCTCTAATATTAGGGTTAGTGTTTTAGGATGGATCACCTATTTAAGCATTTGATTGAGGAAGAGGGGGTGGAGATGTCGTTGGCAGATTTACAGGATAGGAGCGTTATTGAACAAACGTCGTCTCATTGTTTGGTTGGCAGGTTGTGGATATATTTCTTAATGGAAACAATGAAAAAACTTCGGAGACTGATGCAGGGAATGAAGGTGAAGGAGATAGAAACAAATATCTTTGCTTTTCAATTTAACTGAAAAGGGATCAAGATAAAGTGCTTTCAATGCGCCATGGCATTTCGATAAACATGTGTTTGTGGTCAAAGTAGTAGACAGTGTCGTGCAACCCTCTAAAACGTAGTTTGACTCAACTCCTTTTTGGGTTAGGATCTATTGTAGCAAATTTAATATAGGATCTAGTACATAAATTTAGAACACCAAATCTAATAATTGAACGGAAACAAATTGCATATCTGTCTCCACGTTGAATCTTAAATTGTTTTGAGTCATAATTACGAACGCTGAAATTAAACCACTTGAAGAATTTGTCAGAACGGTTGAAAACGGAAGCTAAGTCTTCCTCTCATTGACCTTCTCAAAGACGACTACAATGAGCGTAACAACTAGGGTTTTCGTTATGAAGGCAGGAGAGGGGACCTAGCCTATTTATAATGAATTTTAACAGGTCCACCCATCACAGGTCCATGT
>CATIWR010349500.1:0-27129 GCA_949677035.1 Omphalea diandra
CCTTGTATGGTTCTGAGAGTCTTCCACTTTTAATCATCTCATCCTGGTTTTGAATCAAAAGCTTAACACGCTCAATAGGAGCAGCAGCTGTTTTAGATACAGCAGCAGAGACTCCACCCATAAGGAAATCAATAGCAAAGCTGGAGAAGCCTTTTTCAGAAGGGGCCTGGACGCAAACAGAGGATGCAGTTGATGGGACAATAGAAAGGTCTGAACGAGCACCGCATGCCCGTGCCATAGGATATTGGAATGCAGCATTAGAGTAGTTGCCATATGTATGCCTTTGGTACAGAGCTGGCCTCTGGAAAGCTCCATCAAAACCATGGAAGTCTTGGGAAATGCTGGTATGACAAAGCTGGCCAGCGACCTTCTGCATGACAGACGGGTATTGAACCTGTTCAACCATTGCGACTTTCCCCGCAATTAAACAAACACACGCTGTTAAAAACAGCACATTTTGAAGGCAACACAATTACAAAACCCAAGTTTATATCCACACAAAAAAGGAAAACAAAAGAAAACACATCTAAAAGATATTGGAATGAGCAACAGATGTAAATAATATTAAATGGTGCAAGTGTCGGTTGCAAATCAGGGTATCAAACACTTAATGTGCATTCCTCTTTTTCAAAAATCTCATGGAGAAACAAAGACTGTCTAGCGAACGCTACACCGAGACTAACTCCCGCAACCAATAGCTAAGACCATATTATCTAAATTGCATAATAGTTAACCTATGTTTCTTACAAGTGGATTACAATAAACACTGCAAATTGAAAACATTTAACTTCTTGAAGTAACCAAGACCTATACTATAAATGTTATTTCCAACACAACAATCAGCACCGACTAGTCAGAATTAAATTTAGATTACCAAATAACAACACAACCTTACACGAACATCTAACCAACATGAATTGATTATGACTACTAACTATTTAACCCTCACATCAAGTAACTAAAGAAAAGGATAACAATCGACTATAACGTAAAACCATCAAATAAACACAACTATCGATCATCCAAACACATCATCATAGCACAGTATGCGTCTTTGAATAATCAACAGTTAAACAGATCTAAAAACAGAAGTTTCATATAATCTCAAATCATACAAAACGAATATAATGTTTTTTCCCCATAAAAAATAGATTAGGATCATTTGATAACTACATAAACGAATTATTTTCAGATCCATGAGATGAGATACAAGCCACATATAACATGATCATTATTTTTAATTAACACGATCGAATAGATAGATCTGACAAATAAATAACCATAACAACAGCAAAGATACATAAAAGATCGGATTGGGCTAAAAAAAAAAATCATAAATGCGATCAATTTTGCGCAGATCTAACGGATTAGAAAGAAATGCTACATCAAATCGCTGATTTACCTCACTAATCTAACTCCAACAAAACTGGAAAAATAAAATAACAGATCAGATGAGAAACTAAATGATGAGAATATCGTTTACCTAATAGACAGGCGGATGCGATCGAAGAGAGTTTGTATCTCCACCTTTCGGTTAGCGTTGAAAGAAGATGGAGATATTATAGCGGAGCTTTGAAGTGGGTGAAAATGAGGGGGCATTTTATTGGCTCCATATGCTCGGGAACCCCCATCGTGTCATGCTTGCACCGCTGTGATCTTGTGTGGTTATTTTATTTGCGGGATCAGGTGTACGCGCAGATTGAGTATTCAACGGGACCGATTCGCTGTGGCCTCTAGGAAATATCCAATTTATATTAAATTTGCTCTATTTTTTCTTAGATAAACTATCAATTTATAACACTGAAAACAATTTCAATATTTGATATTCCCCCGTCCCTCAAAAATGGTCAATTATACTTGTTTTTTTGGCGGCTTCATAAAAATAGTTTACTTTCATATGTTAAATTATTTAATTAAATGATTATTTAACTACTATTATACTCTTATTTATTTTATTGTAATTAACTACTTAAGAAAATAAAAATCATTATCTAATTATTCTTAAAACACTAGATATTCATGCTCATTTATTAAGGAGTGATTAATTTTAAGAAAATATTTTATTGGTTTCAAAATTATTAAGGAGTGATTAATTCTAAGAAAATACTCTCTTTGTCCAAAAATATTTGGCAAAATTTTCTTTTTAGTTTGTCCTAAAATTTTGTCCACTTTCTTTTTTAAGATGGTAGTTAATTAAATGTTTATAATATCCTTATTAATTACATAAATATTATCATTTACAATAAATTACCACAACTAATTTTTGACTTTAAATTTATATGTTTAATAAATACGATGAAGTTTCAATGTCATTTTATTTAAATATATTACTCTTATTGTCATTATCTTATCAACAACATTAAAAATATTATCTTATAAAATGTTTCATATTTGATAAAACAAAAAATATTAATAGGGATATTTCAGTAATAAAGTGGCAAAAGTATATAAAATAATTATAATTAACTAATTTCCTTCATTTGTGTGTAGAATAAATTTTACCAAATATTTTGAGATTGGGGGAATACTTTATTAATATTTATCCTTATCTATTTAATGATAATATGGAGTATATTGGTAAAATACACATATAATTAATTAATTTAATTATATAAACAATATTTTTTAATCTGTGTAAAAAGAAAATTGACTATTTTTTGGGACGAAAAGAGTATTTTATTTTTTCTACTAAAAAATTAGTGAGATTTAAAAATTGAGGTTTATCCTTTATATTTTTAAAAAATCATATGATTGGAAAATTTTAAATTTAATATTGAATATCAATAGGATAACAATAAAGTGTTAATACTTTGTTTTGTTAACAAAATGATGTATTCATAATTGGAAATAATAAGAATCAGACTTAAATAATATGGAACTTTATAAATTCATATTTGATAAATTTATCATAAGTTCTATTGAATAATGAAAACAAATTTTTTAATCAATATTTTAAGTGAAATCAAATAAATATAAAAAAAAATGCACAATTATTTTATATATACATTAAAAAAAAGTGTGCATTAAAATAATGTTAATTGGTGAGAAAAAAATAAAGTGAATTGAAAAGATGGATTCTCTCATAGTGCACTCTCAAAAGGTTCGTTCTCAAGAAGATGTTGATCTTCTTGAGCGTAGCAAGAAAAAGATTAAGGCGTCGGAATTTTCTTTCGAAGATGTGTTTAGACAGGCTGTTATGCTTGAGCTGAATCCTGATAGTGAGTTGCTTGCTAATTGGGATAAGGAAGTTGAGAAGCAGGAATGTCAGGTTTCTTTCAAGTATACATTGCTAGGAGGCCTAGGGCATTTTGTTCAACATAAAGGTATACTTAAAGAAGACATGGTTTCTGATGATGAATTTGAAGCAATGACTGAGGGAGATGATGAAGAGGAATGTCCAGTGTTCACTCATTCTAAAGAGGAGAAGATTCGATTGAGAAAACTCTGGAGGTAGACTCTTACTATCAAACTTTTAGGAAGGACGATAGGATACAATTTCTTATTGAGAAGAATTACGGAGATATGACGTATTAAGTCTCATATTGAACTTGTTGTCATTGACAACGAGTTTTACTTGGTTAAATTTGCCTTCAAGGATGATTATAACTTTGCTAAGTTTGAGGGGCCTTAGATGATTACAGATCATTATTTGACTATTAGAAAATGGTCTCCTAACTTTGATCCTGAAGTGGACACCATGGAGAAGTTATCGGTTGGTTCCTTGCCTCCCAATTGAATATTATATCCAGGATTTCCTAATGAAAGGGGGTGTTAAGATTGGCTGGCCTATTAAAATTGATAAGACAACCAATACTACATCAAGAGGAAAGTTTATTCATCTTTGTGTGAAAGTTTATATGACAAGTCCTCTTTTATCAAAATTCAAACTGCGTCAACGAGTTCACGAGTTAGAATATGAGGGTATCCAACTTGTTTTTTTTTAGTGTGGTCTATATGGGCATAAGAAAGAACAATGTTCTATGACTAATGACTAAAGCATAGTGGTTGGGGTTGTCGAACCACCAGCAGTCTCCGATGATGTGCTGCCAGGTGTCAATGAGCAACAACAGGAGTTGAATGAGCTTATTATTAATCCAGTAATCATGGAGAGTTATGGTCCATGGATGTTGGTAACTCGCAAGCCTCGAAGGAGCATGAAACAACATGTAGGTAGTGCTATTGGTGACTCATTGCATGATAATAAAAAGTTGGTTTTGCAAGAGAACGAGGGCTTACATTTCGTGGGTATTGGTAAGTCCAAGTTTTCTATATTAGAGTATTTAGAGCTAATTGCAGTAGGGTTTGATTGTAATGGTAGGCTTGGCTTGGCAAGAAAGATGTCTCATACCGAGATAAGAAGAGCTCTTCATGGGTTGAATAAAAGGCAGGGCAAGAGGCCTAATGTGAAAGTTTAAAAGAATAGCCCATATGTTGGGCATGTGCTGAGAACTCCGGGTCGGCAGTCTTCTTTGCATCCCATTATCATTAGGCCTAAGTAGTACGATAACTATGCAAATTAGTGACAAACCTTTATTTTGCACCACACCTAACCAAACTGCTGCAGAGAATGAACACTTAAGTTGTTTAGGAGCCTAAGGCATCTCCTCGCATTAAGAGAGTTGTTGTTAATAGTACCCCTTCTCGGGAATCAATGGAGACTTCTGAAAGCTTATTCTCGAAGGATTTACTCGAGCATTACCATGATCCTCTTCATGATCCTTTTAAGCTAGTGGTGCTTTCATGGACACTAAAGGGGAGGGGCCATTTGATGATGAAAAAAACTTGTTAAAGTTCCAAGAGCAAGGTGATATTGATAGTGAGGCTCTGTTAAGGGAGAATGGGAAGCTAAACTAAAATGTTCATTGTTTAGTTGTTTCCTTTTTTGGTGTCCCTATTGATATTTCTGTTGGGTCTTTGTATTCTCTAAGTTACATTTCCTTCTTTTATGGATTTTATAGTCTGGGATTACTAAAGAGTGGCTTGGCCTCGTGGGAGTTTCACCGCACTCTTAAAGATATTCTTAAGGTTCACAAACCAACTATGTTGGGGCTATTGGAACCTAAGGTCAATGGCTTTCAAACCAATGGAATCTGTAATAAATTAGGATTTGATTTCTAATTAAGGGTTAAAACGGTTAGGTTTAGTGGAGGCATTTGGGTTTTTTGGCAGGATTTTCTTCAGGTTGATGTCCTTGTCACTCACCTTCAGTTTGTTCTTCTAAGAGTTAAACAGGCTAATATCTCTCATTGGGTTTTATCGGTGGTCTATGGAAGTCCTAATCTTAGCTTAAGGAAGTTATTATGGTAGGATTTGGATCAAACTACTTTAAACTTCTCTGAACCATGGCTTACCATTGGTGATTTTAATTCTGTCACCTCTTCTGATGAAGTCAGCTCCTATAAGACAGGGCATTACCATCAATGTATTAGCTTTATTAATTGGATCTATAATCAAGGTTTGATTGATATAGGGTTTACTGGACCTAATTTCACTTGGAGCCGGGGTCTTTCTATTGATTCTTTTACAGGAGCTAGGCTTGATTTGAGCTTTATATTCAATGGATTGGAGAATGTTGTTTGATTCAGTTTTTATGATTCATTTGCCTAAGAATCAGTCATACCATTCTCCCTTTTTAGTTCATTTGCATTCTAGGTCTACCAATCATGTTCGGTCTTTATTTCATTTCCAAGTTACTTGGTTTACTCACGTGGACTTTCATTGTTTCATCCAATATTCTTAGAAGCTGGAATCCCCCTTCTAATGTAATAATGAAAATATTATTGATGCTATCTCTACTTGGCACTTAAATATCTTTAGAAGTATTACCAAATGTAAGAAGTGGCTTTGGGCTTGTTTGGGAGTTGTGCAGAGTTGTCCAATAATTAGCCAGACTCAGAACTTGCTTCGTTTGGAAATAAAGCCAAAAAAAAGGAGCTTGATCTTATGCTACATTAAGAGGAAATCCATTGATTTCAAAAGTCCCGTGAAGAATGGATTTTCTCATGTGATGGTAACATAAAATTTTATCATGCTTTTACATTAGTCCGAAGAAGTCATAATCGTGTTGATATGTTGAAGGATAGGACCAGTGAGTGGATTTTTTTATCAGGATTTACTATCAACTCATATCCTAGGGTTTTCAAACAATAATTTTTGGATGATAGCAGTGCTAAGTCTTTTTCTCTTTCTGGGGGTATTTTTTGAGGATTAGGAATGATCAAATGACAACTCTTAATACTCCTTTCAATGTTGATGACATTAGAATTGCTCTATTTGATATTACACCATTCAAAGTGCCAGGACCTGTGGTTTCCATCAAAAGATGTGGGATATTATGGGCCAGCCATTTTATCAATTCGTTCTCGATTTCTTTGATTCTCGTAATACTTGTCAAGGGCTCAATGATACGCTCTTAGTACTGATTCCTAAAGTTCAAGTTCCTGAGGTTGTTACTCGGCTTCAACCAATCAATCTTTGCAATATGGGGTATAAAGTTCTTACTAAGGCCATGATGAATCATCTGAAGAATGTCCTTCCTTCTATTAAGTCCTTTATATAGAGGAACTTTGTGCCTGGTTGATAAACAACAAATAATATTATTGTCTACCAAGAGATCCTTCATTCCACGACTAAGAAACAGTTGAGTGCTGATTGGATGGCTATCAAGATCGATTTGGAAAAGGCTTATGATAGATTGTCATGACACTTCATTATGGATACATTGTTGGACATAGGCTTTAATGATATATGGATTCGTAACATTATGAATTGTGTCCAATCCATTTATATGTCCATTTTGTGGAATGACATATAGCTAGAGTGGTTCCATCCTTCACTAGGAATCCGTCAGGGTGATGTCATCACACCTTATTTATTTGTGTTGTACATTGAACAATTGAGCCATATTATCTCTAATGTTATTTTTAAGGGGGATTGGAAACTGATTAAGATGTTTGGTCAAGGCCCAGAGTTATCCCATCTTTTTTTCACTGATGACATGGTTCTCATTGTTGAGGCATCAATTGAGCAAATGAATGTTCTTTATGCAGTGTCTGGATTGCTTTTGTTCAGCTTCTAGTCATCGGGTTAGCTTTCAAAATTCTAACATCTTCTTCTTTAATAATGTTAGCTTAGATATGGCTACTATAATCTCTTAGTTCTTTGGCATTCCTCTCATGGACAACATTGGTAAACACCTTGGGACTGCCTCCATCCTTGGTCGTGTCAGCACTGATATTTTCAAGCATGTGCTTAGCAGACTTTCCTCTAGTTTGGAAGGATGAAAGGCTAAATATTTGTCCTTTATTAGTAGAACTATTTTGACTTAATCTGTATTATCTATTATCCCTCTATATTCTATGTAGACGACATTGGAGTTTATTCTACTATTGACAAACTTATCTTTCACTTTATCTAGGGCAGTGATGAGAGACAATGTAAAATCAATTTAGTTCAGTGGGACATAATTTCTCATCCTACAAGTGTTGGTGGGCTTATGATTTATAAAATGCATTAAGTTAACTTAACCTTTTTAGCTAAACTTGGTTGGAGATATATGAAGGAAATAGATAGTTAATGGGCTTAGGTTATTGCTTGAAAATATCCAGAAAGGTTGCTAGTATTGATAAGTTAACTCCTAAGCAAATCTCATCTAATGTTTGGAAGGGTTTGTTGGTCATTGACATTCTTCTAGAAGACTTTAGGAAGATATTTTTTGAAGAGAATTATTAGCAGTTTTTTGGTAAAAAGCAGACCCATAACTATGTTAAGTATGACTGTTTTACTTAACCTTTAGTCATTTTCTTTAACCATGCCTCTGTGACATCATGGTGTTAGTGTGAACGTAAGTGTTTATGAGCTATAATCAATATTAAAAACTCTTTTGTATTAGCTATATAAGCTGGAGTTGTATTAAAAATCATATATGAATGAACAAGAACTAAGTTTGTGTTCCAGCTCTTGAAGTTTTTTTTTGAATTTAGTGTTAGTTTTAATATGATATTAGAGCTTTTATTAGATCTTTAAGGGCTAAAAAGAGATAAAACAAGTGTGCTTAAACCCCATCAAAAGACCTAAACATCTTGAGAGTGAGTTGATGCTTCAAAGGGATTCTCAACCCTAACACCTCCCAGATTCAATAGTGAAAACTACCAGGTCTGGGCTGTTAAAATGAAGGCATACCTAAGGGCATTTGACCTTTGGGATGTTATGGAATTAGTTAGAGAAACAACACCATTGAGAGCCAATCCCACCATAGCACAACTCTACCAACATAGCGAGGAATGTGCTAAGAAATACAAGGCCTTAATTGTAATTCATTCCTCTATTTTAGAGTCTATTTTTACTAAAATCATGAATATTGAGACAACAAAACAAGCCTAGTATTAGCTCAATGAGGAGTTCCAAGGCAGTGTTAGAATCAAACGAATTCAAGTCTTAAATTTATGGAGAGAATTTGAAACTCTCAAAATGGGAGACTCTGAAACACTCAAGAAGTATAGTGACAAGTTGATGAGAGTAGTTAACCAGCTAAGATTCCTAGAGAAAAGTTTCCATACAAAAAGATAGTGAGCAAGGTTTTTGTGAGTGTTCCAGCAAGATTTGAGCCAAAGATATCTTTACTGGAAGACATTAAAGATCTGTCCACCATCACTTTAACTAAAGTGATGAATATCTTTCATGCTATAGAACAAATATTTAACTCAAGGTAGGGAGAGACAATTGAAGAAGCATTTCTAGCAAAATAAGGTGAAAGAGGTCAGTCAAGTGGAGGCAAGAAGTAATCAAAAGAGCAAAAAGAAAGACAAATATCCGCCTTACTGCAAGAAGAAGACACATGCTGAGAAATATTGTTGGTTTAGGCCTGACATTCAATGTAGAGCCTGCAATCAATTTGGACACATAGCCAAGGTATGTAAGAACAAGCAAGCACAACCTACTCAGTAAACACAAGTAGCTAAAGATCAAAAAGCTTCAACTAAAAGGCTATTTACAACAACTCTCCATGTTGCCAAGACTGAAATAAACACTTGGCTTGTTGATAGTTTGCTTAAGCCATATGACATTTGATGAGGATAACTTTAAGATCCTTGAAAAGTCTTTTAAGTCAAGAGTAAATTTGGCAATAAAGCTTGGATTAAGGTTAAAGGAAAAGAAACTGTTGTGATCAGCACTCCAACAGATACAAAATCCAATTCAGAGGTGTTATTTGTGTTGAAAATCAGTTTAAACTTGTTTAGTGTTGGCCAACTACTTGAAAAAGATTATGAATTGCATTTCAAAAAGAAAAAAATGCATCATTTATGATCCAAATGAAAATGAAATGATGACAGTAGATATGAAAGATAGACTTTTTCCGTTGGATGTAAAACAAAACACTTTGCATGTATACTCAATTGTGGTGAATAACTCAATTCTTTGGCATAAGAGGTTAGGACACTCAAATTATGAGAATTTGAATGTTATATCAAAAGAATTTGGTAGATGGCTTCCCTGTAATTGTGGAAGAAAAAGGTGTTTGTGAAGCTTGCCAATTTAGGCAGCAAAATAAGCTGCAATTCTCAAGTAGCAACTGGAGAACTACTTGAGAAATTGCTACTGGCACACTCTGATGTGTGTGGACCTATGAGTGTTCCATCCTTGAATAATATCAAATACTTTCTATTATTTATTGATGATTACTCTAGGTATTGTTGGGTGAGTTTATTAAAGTAAAAATCAGAAGTGCTAAGTGAGTTTGTGAAATTTAAAGCACAAATAGAGTAGGATACTAGTTATGGAATCACAATGCTAAGATCAAACAATGGAGTTGAATATGTCTTAAAATATTTTAAGGTTGTTTGTGACAAATAAGGGATCAAGCACCAACTCACAGTTCCCTACACTCCACAGTAAAATGGATTGAGTGAAAGAAAGAACAGAACTATGTGGAGATGTCCAAATTTTTAGTGCATGAGAAGAACTTGCCAAAGCATTTATGGGCTAAGATAGTCAATGTTGTTGTTTATTTGTTGAATTTGTTACCAATAAAAACATTAAATGACAAGGTTCCATTTGAAATATGGCATGAAACCAAATCTGTGGAGCATTTGAGGGTTTTTAGGTGTGTTTGTTACTCACACATACCTAAAGAAAAGAAGGACAAACTAGATAAGAAATTAGATGTTGGTGTCTTCATTGGTTATATTAATATCACCAAAGGATATAGAATGTTCAATCCTAAAACATATAAAATTTTTGTTAGCAGGAATGTGAAATTTGATGAAGCTACTGAATGGGATTGAAAGGAAGGAAAGATTCAAGATAAAGCTGAGATTGAGGCACTTAAAGATGAAGAAAGCTCAGATAATGATACTGAACATAGTGTGAGAGGCACAAGACCGTTGCAAAAGATTTATAATAGTTGCAACATGGTCACTCTTGAACCAGCAAGCTATGACGAAGCATAAAGTCATGAAGGTTGGAGGAAAGCCATGAAGGAGGAGATCAACATGATAAGGAAGAATTACACTTGAAAGCTTGTGGAGAAGCCTAAAACACATAAGACAATATATGTTAAGTGGGTTTATAGAACCAAATTAAACCCTAATAGTTCTGTAAACAAACTTAAAGCCAGACTGGTTGTTAAGGGCTATCTTCAATAAGTTGGAGTGGACTACATTGATACATTTACACCAGTAGCAAAGCATAAAACCAAAAGGCTCTTAATGGCACTTACAACATAAGAAAATCGGAGAATCTTTCATCTAGATGTAAAATTAGCATTCCTAAATGGTGTATTAGAGGAGGATATCTTTGTGGAGCAACCTAAAGGCTTTATAATCCCAAGTGAAGAAAGGAAGGTATACAAACTCAACAAAGCTTTTTATGGGCTCAAGCAAGCTCCAAGAGCTTGGTACAATAAAATTGACTCTTATCTGCTGCAACAAGGCTTCCTCAAGAGTGAAAATAAAGCCACTTTGTATGTCATGAAAGATGAAGAAGAAGTAAGGTTAATTGTATCCTTATATGTGGATGATCTTTTGATGACAGGAGGAGATGATTTGGAAGTTGAAAACTTCAAGAAGAAAATGCAGTAGGAATTTGAGATGTCTGATTTGGGAGAGATGACTTTTAAGATGTCTGATTTGGGAGAGATGACTCTCTTCTTGGGAATGAAAATTAGTCAATCTGAAGAAGACATTTTCATTTCTCAAACTAACAGGCTTGGAAAGTTCTCAAGAAATTTTAGTTGAATAAAACTAAGCCTTTTGGTGAATGAGAAGCTAACTAGAGAAGATGAAAGTAGGAAAGCAAATGCCTCAGTTTAGAGGTGTAAGTTTCACGGTTTTTAAATAGTATACCGCCAAATCAAATCGAAATCGAAACCATGAGTAACTGAAAATTTTTGATATTAAGATTTAAGATTTTTTGATTTCAGTTTCGGTTTCGGTTTTGGAAAAGTTTTAACGGTATACCGTCAGTATACTGATTATAGATTAGAAAGGTTTACGAGTATCGGTTCAGTATCAGTATCAGTTTCGATTTGAATCATTCATCCATGGTTAATAAATGAGTTAACTCGACTTTTTGGTATAAGTATCGGTAATACCGCCAATACCGCATAATTTTAATGATATCGATTTTTACGATTTTCATCGTCAATGATATCGATATCGATTTTAAAATTTTACGGTATCAGTATTAGGCGGTATTGTGAAAAATGGTGGTATCGGTATTAGTAGTATACCGATTACAACCTTACCTCAGTCTTTAGAAGCATTGTGGGAAGTTTGTTATATCTAGCTGCAACCAGACTAGACATCATGTTTGCGACAAGTTTACTTTCGAGGTTCATGGAAAGTCTAAGCAAAATTTTATCTTGGTGTTACTAAAAAAGTATTGAGATATATTGCAGGCACGACTGATCTTGGTCTTTGGTTTAGCAAGTGTGAAAGTGATGAATTGCAGAGGTATGCTGACAGTGATTGGGCTGGAAGTGTTGATGATTCTGCAAACACTTCTAATTATGTGTTTTCTTTTGGAAGTGGGGTATTTTCTTAGAATTCAAAAAAGCAAAAAGTTGTTGCTCAATCATCTGATGAAACTAAGTATATCTCAGCTGCAAATGCTGGAAATCAAGTCATTTTGGCTTAGAAAAGTGTTGACTAATCTTGGTTTTGTTCAAGCTAATACAACAATAATTTGGGTGAACAATAAATCAGTCATTGCCATTGTAAAGAACTCGATTCAACATGGGAGAACAAAACATATTCAAGTCAAGTTTCATGATATTAGGGAGGCTAAAAAAGCTGGAGAAATCAAACTCCAGCACGGTTGCTTAAAGGAGCAAATTGCAAATATACATACCAAAACTCTTCCAAGAGCTAAGTTTGAATTTTTAAGGTCAAAACTTGAAGTCTTCAAAAAGAATATCAAGAAGAAGTGTTGGTCATTGACATTTTTCTAGAAAATTTTTAAAAAATATTTTTTGAAGAGAATTGTTAGAAACTTTTTGATAAAAAGTAGATCCATAACCATGCTAAGTATGACTGCTCTACTTAACCTTTAGTCATTTTCTTTAACCATACCTCACTAAAAGCATGATGTTAGTGTGAGTGTAAGTGTTTATGAGTTGTAATCAACATTAAAAACACTTTTTGTATCAACTATATAAGTTGAAGTTGTATTAAAAATCATATACGAATGAAGATCAACTAAGTTTATATTCCAGCCCTTGAAGTTTTTTTTTTTAATTCAGTGTTAGTTTTAACAGAGTTTAGTGGTTGCCGCTCCTCTTTTAAGGAATGGAGTTCGTTCCCTTGTTTGTGATGGTAAGAACACTCTATTTTGGCTAGATTTGTGGCTGGATGATGAGCCTCTTGTGAACCTCTGTCTTCGAGATCTAAGCTTAGTTGACCAATACCGTAGAGTCAGTGATTGTTGGATTGCTGGTAATGGCTAGAACTGGGAGCTTCTTTCCGGCTTACTCCATACCTCTATTGAAAGTAAGCTTTCAGCTATAATTCCTCAAAAAGATGATCTTTGCTGTGATGATGTTTACTGGGTTCCTTCTCAGAGTGGCAATTTCTCTATCAAAACGACTTATAATCTTCTTCATGGGGGTGATTATAGGGATAATAGTAATTTCTGGAATAAGATATGGCACATTGAAGAGTAAGAATTTATTCAAGATCTAGTATATAAATTTAGAACACCATTCATGATTAAGCGGAAGCAAAATTGCGTACCTATTTGCGCAGTAGATCCAAAAGCGGAAGCAAGTTGCATATCCCTTTACGCGTTGGATCCCAAATTATTCCGCTCCATTATTCTGATTACTGAAAATAGAACACTCGGATGATAGGTTAGAAGAGTTGAAAAAAGAGAGTTAAGTCTTCCTCTCCTTGACCTTCTCACAAGACGACTACGATGGGTGTAGCAACTAGGGTTGTCAATCATTATGAAGGCAAGAGAGGAGACTTAGCCTATTTATAATAGATTTTAACATGCCCACCCATTACAGGTCCATGTTAAAATAGGCCTACACTGACTGTATTTCATATCGACTCACAAAAGAATTCGGTCTACACTGATTGTTTTCCATATCGGCCCACAAAAAGTGTCACAGACCCATAACTCAATTGATCACATTTTAATTGGGCTTACTCCAAATCAATAAACTATATTATTCAGTCCGTTTTATAAATAGTTAAAACCAACCCATAATTCATATTAGCCCACGTAAAAAATTCTAATACGAAGTTCCTCAAAGAATTCGGTCCTTCGTCTGGCTTGTTTTTCATGAGAGGATTTTGTGCAATTTTGAAAGAGCTAAAAGAGGTTTTACTTCTAACTCCAATTGTCATTATTTGTTCGGGTATTACTGAGGATATTGATAATTTGTTTCGTAAATGTAAGCTGGCTTTTGAGGTGTGGAAAAGCATCCTTCTGGTTGCTGAGCTGAGTAGGCAGTGGTCTTTGGATATTCGTCAATGGCTATCTCATAATCTGAGCGGGAAACTTATAGGGTATCTCGATGGGAGGTGGCAAGAGGTGTTTGCTATCACTTGATGGTGGATTTGGAGATGGAGGAATTATTTTGTATTCAATGGCAAGTCTCTTTGTTTGGATTTTAAAATTTCATGGATTAATAATTATCTCAAAGAGGTGAGTAATGCATTTGCTGTTCATTCTACTATGATAGGCTCTCATGTCAACAAGCGCGTTTGTTTACTGAGCTGGAAGCCCCCTCCTGCCAATTGGGTCTCCTTGAATTCTGATGGTTGTTGTAAGGAGAACGGAGTTTTTGCAAGTAGAGGTGGTCTTCTTAGGGACTCTGCTAGTTAGTAGATGGATTAAGGGGTTGGTACCCAATATTGGCTCTTGCTCGACTATTGAGGCTGAACTGTGGGCGGCTCTTCAGGGTCTTAGGCTAGCTTGGGATGAAGGTTTCAGACGAGTAATCCTCGAGACAAACTCTTTGCTTATGGTTCCTGGGAACAAAATCAAGCTGCCGACTTTTTAGCGAATGAAGTGGCCTTTGTTTGCTTTCTCTTCCCCGTTCTGGAATGCGAGACATCATGGAACATGATTTAATTGGGGTCGCTTGGCCTCGTTTGGTTTTCTAATGTAATATGTCTCTGTTTTTGCGGGGTGTCAAAAAAAAAATGTTAATTGGTTGGGTAAGGGGCAGAGCGGTGAGGCATGGGCCTTGTAGGACGAGGTATGAGCCATTAGAATGGAACCGAGTTGTCAAATTGGGCTGCTCCTTCCCTCCCATTTTACCCACATGTCTTTTCATGTTTCAAACTTGGATTTAGATAGGCTACCTAGTATGACCTCTGTGTTTTGCCTTTCCTTTCTTCATATTTTCTAATCATTTTTAATGCAAATTGGTTGGCTAATTTTTTCTCATTACTTTCCAATTTGATTTGATCACATCACAAATTAGTCTTTCTAGATGTGGCACATAATAATATCTCACCACGATTCAGGAGAAATTCTTTTATGGTACGTAAATGATAAATCATCTAATGATGAAAGTTTTATGTAATACACTGCAATTATGAAAAATGATAGAATGTTATGATAAAATAAAAAATTTATATAACTAATTTTTTTTAATTGACTGGTTCATCATTATAGATAGTAAACACAGTCAATATTAAATTCTCTAAATTGAAATTACTATGGTTTATTGTTAAAGGTTAATTTAATTTAAAATGATGTGATTTTTAAATTAGTAGTTTAATTATTATTAGGATTTCATGATCAAATTCTTTTAATTAGATGCTAGATGATATTTTTTTTCCTAAAAGGTGAATGAATTTAATATATCTGACATGACTGGGTTGTAAATAGAAGAAGGAGGACGCAAGATTGAATAAAACCAAAATAAGGCAATAAATGAAAAGAGGAAATCAAACATGGAAATGCTTGAAAATAACAATCATGATCTAACCAAATACCAAACGTTGAAAATATTTTAAAATAAAAGATACCAAGAGATGACATTGCTCGCTAAAATGCTATTATTTCCTTTATATATATATATATATATATTGAAGCTACCATTGAAATATTTTTTCCAGTGATAAACCAATTTTCTTTTTCCTCAGTTTAAAAAATTTGATTTTAAAAGAAGTTCAAAAGAATTCAATATTATATTAAAATAATTTAATTTTTTATTTTAAAAATAAATAATTTGATGAGAAAAATAAAAAATATCTTTAATAATTTAATCAATTTAAAAATTATTTTAAATAAAAATTTTTCTATCATTCAAATGAATGAACTCTATCTTATATTGATGCATCTTCTGATTCAAATTCTTCAACCATCTTATATATGAAAAACAATTCCTGAAGTCTACCAACAAAATTGAAAATTTTCTTGCATTATTTAATTCTTTTTTTTTTTTTGTAGATTTTCCAATAAAGTGCATTATTTTATTTATTTATTACTCGTCTAAGAGTTTAAAAGTAATTTTATCTATTTTTACATCGGTGATTCAAGATTAATTATTAATAATATAATTAGTAGGGTGTAATCAAGTTGAGCTGAGTCAAATTCTGTTAAATTCTAGCTCGAAACTAGAGCTTGAGCTTTAATTTTTAAACACAGACTCTAATTCAATCAAATACTTAAATACTCAAACTTTTGATTAGACTCATTTTATTTACATAATTTTTTTATGAGTCTTATGAATGCAAATTTTAGTTTGAATAAATTTGATTAAGTTCGAATAAACTTAATTAGGTATGAGTCAATTAATCTTGATTGGGTAATATTGTAAATATGGCATATTCAAAAGATAACTTAATAAAATTAATTATATTGCCTAAGCTCGATTATGCTTACGAGTTTCTTGAGTTGAGTATTTTAGTATTCAAATTCGGCTCGCTTGATTACTAGAATAGTTTAAGCTTAAGATCGACTCAATTAATTTTGAGTATTTCTTGAATCGATTTCGAGTAGTTTGCGAGCTATTTCAGTTTGCATATATTCCTAATAATTAATCTATAATTTATGTATTACGCGGGTTATAATTTAATATATTAACAAACAAAAAAATTTATTATATAAACAAACAATATATTTTTCCTAAACGGATAATATATGCATATTATTTTTTAGTCTTATTAATAAACTAAAATATTTATTATATAAACAAATAATATATTTTCCTAAATAGTAATATATGCATATTATTAACCTTATTTTATATAATTGTCTATTTTATAATTTTCATATTTTTATTTTTATTTATAATTTTAGTCAAATAATTGTCTATGTTAGATGAATATAGATTTCAATCACTTATCCTTTGTTTGGATTGAAGTTTTTAAAGGGTTGACAATGTTTTTAATGTTAAAAATCCTTACACTCTACACTTTATTTAGAAAGCGAATTTTCATAATAGGGTAAGATTTTGAAAGGTTTGAAAACCTTTCAAACCTCCATTTTCTTAACCTACCAATTTGATGGGTTAAAAAGGTAAGGTTTTTTTTTTTAATTTATTTAATTTTATGTATTTTGACTTTTTGTCTTTATTTTATTTTTATAATTTGTATCTAGCTATTTTTTTAACACCTATATTTAGAGGGTATTTTAGTAACTTTAATATGAAACTTTCATTAACTTTATTTTCTAAACAAAGAAAGTTGACTAAGAACAACATTTTATTTTATCTTCTTTCCAAATAAGGCAACATTAAATTATTAACTTTGCCTTACTAAATCTTAACTTACCATATTTTAAAAAATCTTATCTAACCTTACCATCCATTTTTTCAAATAGAATATTATAATTTATTTGATACATGGCAAGTTGTCTCTCAAATAAACTCTAAACTTGAGACACACGACAAATTTTTTTCTCAAATAAATTTTGAGACTTAAATTAATTATATATATTGATTGATTGATAAAAAATATTCTATTCACTACTATCTCTTTTTTGTTTTTGAAGAAATTTCACCACTATCTCTTAAATCTAATCGATAATGATGATTTTGATTCACATAATTTCATCATTTTTTACATAAATTTTAATTCATATTAAATTAGAATACTAAGTTGGATAAAATATTTATAACTAAGTTTGATAAAATATTTATAAATGATAAAAATGTAAAATTATAAAAAAATTGTGATAAAAATAGAATTATTATTTCCAAATTAAGTTAATATACAATTAGCAATTATATTGAGAATTAAATTTATATTGACATTATAGATTCTAAAAGTAATTTATTTTATGGATATCATATCATAGTTTCCATTAAAAAAAGTTAAAGACAAATGACTGAATTAGTCACCGAAAAGTATAACCTATCTAATATACTTTTAAATTATTATTAACATTGTTTTATTTCTTGCACATGGAATCACTATTTCAAACCTCATTCAATGGATGTTGTTGTGTCTCTCTTTGCGTTTGAGGGATTACTGAACATGAGAAGCAACCATTTATGTCTCCAATTATTTTTAAAATACCACCTTACATAGTGTCCTTGTGGATCCATTCTATAGAAAATGACAGCTCCAAAGAAAAATCATTCATTTGTCTAAAACGTTACAACCCCTACCTTTCCATGGATAAAATTCTTTATGTTTTATTAGGAACTCATAGTTAAAGTCTAAATGGTACCCAAAATTCTGGTTTTCATACTCTCGATTCAAAGTTGTCTTCTAGTTTGCTCTTCGGGGTGAAGATGTGTTAGATTGAACGAACCTATAGTGCAATCTATCCATATGAATGGGCTTAGGTCTAAGATAAAAATTTGTGTACGAGTATGACATGAATGCATAGCTTAAAGAGAGAAAATCTGAAAGAAGTAAATGAAAACATTTGAAGAATGTCTCCATATATATATATATATAGTTAAGCCTTTCGTATACATCCATGACAAATACCAAAATAATGTTTATGAGTAAGGAGATCAAATGGTGCAGTGAGACATTTCAACAACGTTGACACCTCCTTTGTACCGACATCATCGCTCCCTCTCCACTATTATAAGAAGATTACATTCTAACACAGCACTACAACATGAACATCTGAAACTATTGTCTCATTTTGTTAAAAAATCAATTTCAAGTGACTTCAGCCATGATTAAAATGACCCAAAGCATTGAAACACTGAACTTCATCTGAACCCAAAAACGAACAGAAACCAATTGCCACGCTCCAAATATCTGCTTCCACAAAAACATAGAAAATGTCTATTTTGTCATTGTTTGCACTTAAAATCTCCACCAGGCTAGAGAAAGGCACTGCATGACATTTTGAGAACAATAAGAATCATGGTTTAGCTGAAAATACAAATATACGAGGAAGTTTATCGCGCTATGAAACAAGACAGTAACTAACCAGCATCACTTGCAAGTTTCTGCAATGAAAATTGTTTCTCATCTAAGGCTTCTACGAAAAAGATGACACCTCAATCTGCAACAACTAAAAAAAAAAAAAAAAGTCCAAACCTGTGTCTTAAATACTAGCTAGATCTTCAATGACTGACAACTACATGCAAATGAAGTAAACGATATAATCTCATTTATGTCTAATTTGCTCATAAGCAAGCGAACATAGGATAAGTATTTGTCAAAATGGCAAAAGTCAAAGAAATCAAGTCATATAATCAAAGGCAGGGTTTGTTTAAATTTTTGGAAGAAAGAAATAACATAAATTCTTGCACATTTCTGTGACAACCAACTATTCTTTTCATGACATAGTTTAGCTGGAATAAACTTGTAAGTCGGAATAAGATAACAGACCTGTAAATTGTAAATTTTGACTTGCAGAACTAGTTGGTTGAACTGGCATAATCATAACCGGCAGGTTCCAATGGCTAAATGGATCAACCATGGTTTTCAACCTCCAACATGTATCATCAAATCAGTTAAACTGAAGAATTTCAACAAGAAAACTAGCACAAGCTTCTTAAATACAGAAAAGAAAAAAACAATAATTAATGAGAGAAGAACATACCTGAAAAAAGAAAAGTTTAGTAATTCTTCTGATGAAAGTTTGTGGTAACCATCAATTCAATCCATCTTTAAGGAGAAGTGATGGGTACCCATTAGTAAAGACTATAGTATGCTGCGTTCATTGTTGGACAAATCAAACTACTGGCAATCAGCAGCTGTAGTTTCTCCAGGCATGCAAGATCTTCAATACTTCAAAACCTTTGGCTGAAATTTTAGAGTCAAATATTTCTGAGAAGTCGGAGAAAAATTATTCATTTAAGTAAAGCTTTCATAATCTTGTTTGTTTGTTAGTATAAAAGGAAATTTCAGGCTGAAAGGACTACAATTAATTAAGATATGGTGTTGGTTGAACTTACGTAGGAAATAGATGAAGAGTGCTAAATGCTTAAAGAGGATATTGGAACATGTCTGTCAGCCTGCAACATTAGTCATATCAAACAAAAGCAGATGTTAAATTTTAACTTAAAATATAATAACTTAAAAGATATTGAGTCAAAGGGAGGATATACATACCCCAAGAAAATTTTGATGGATCCTCTTGTCACATTTTGTATTGGCCATCCACCTTAATCTATGTTCCATCGATTTGAATATTTGGGATGTGAGCCATCATGTGCCAATCATCACCATTGAGTTGACAGTTGCAAATGCACAAATATTGTAATGAGGTGAGGTTAAGCATCCACTCCTGTAAAGATATCAAATTGATACAGCTCTCAATGGTGTGTTTGCGCAGATTGGGAACATGTTGAAGCCCTTTTGGGACCGACACTAATTTCATGATATTCTTAAATTGAAGCCCTTGGAGGCTTCTAAGGCATTGCCACAACATACATCCACTATCATTCTCATTCTCGTTATCATCATCTGACAAATTTAGCCTCTCACAAGTGCTAATGATAAGAACCTCAAGGGAAGTTAGATGGCGTAGAGCACGAGATAGAGTTGTTAATGGGCAATCAGCAATATCCAGCTGTTTGAGTGAAGTGAGGTTTTGCATCAACTCCTCTGGAAGAAACTCTAGATCCTCTATGTTACGAATGCCTAGAATTTTCAGTTGAGGGAGGTCAGAAAAGAGTGAAGAAGAAGAGGTAGATGGTTCCATCGAAATCTTCACCTTCAGTATGTCCTCTAATGGCTTTATACTTGTATTTTTCACAACCAAGCTCTCAACAGATGGAATCAATGGTATTGAACTCAGGTTAGGGCAAGAATTAATAGCCAAATAAACAAGGCAGTGAAATTGGAGAAGCAGCTCAGCTGTAGCTGTATCCCTCCTCCACCATCTCTTGAGATTAGGGCAACTTGAGAGCCAGAGTTTCTCTAGGGAAGGGAAGAATAATCCTGACATTTTATTACTCTGTTCTATGTACTCCAAATCAGTCAAATTAACTATTTCCATACGTTTAAGAGAAGGGAACTGATCTAATAGTGGGAAACGTTGGCAATTTTTGCAGGAATCAATTCGAAGTGCTACCAAATTAGCGAAGGAAGAAACCGAGCTTGGAAACTCCAGTCTTCCGCTCCCATTTACGATCAACCATTTTAGATTGCGATGTGGCTGCAGCTCTTCTATTGACATCGATTTTCCAACATCATCATTTGGATATCAATCATACATATCATCGTGCTGTCCCAATTTCCATGCCAAGGATTCAAGGTGTTGCTTTTCTTTCAAATTGGCTGCCTGAAATTCCGATGCTGCTTCATTCTTTTTTCACATATCTCAGATTCCAGATTCCAAGAAGTTCTCTCAAGTTGTTCAAGAAACGCAATTCGCTGAGTCTGCCGCTATGCTTGGAGACGGCATCATTTTTAGCTTCTGCGTACATCGGCAAATCCCGAAGGGAAGTTAGTTGACAAGCCCACGTGTCATATGAGTCAAACTAACACATCCCTTGATGTCAAGTTGCCTGAGATTGACCAGCCTTTTTATATGCTTAGGCAATTCCTTCAGCCTCACACGCTCGTATAGATCCAGTGTTTGCAGGTTTTGGAGATCAGCTATGGAATCAGGAAGGATCTCAATGGCTTTGTTATAAGAAAGATCAAGAAACCTTAAGTGTTTTAGTTTACTAATGGAACTTGGCACCCTCTCAATCCCCAAATCACTCAAATCCAAAACCTTAATCCTCTTAAATTGGAAAAAATTGAGTGGCATTGGTCTTTTCCAATTTTACACCTTAAGTTGCCATAAAATAAAAATGTTCGTAATTTTTGTGCCTTAAGCAACGAATTTGAGACCTGCCATGGTGCATATAAGTAAAAATTAAATGATACATGCCGAGTTCCTTCAACAACAAATTGCACATTTGAGTTTATTATAATATTCTCGGATCCAACAAGTGATTTAGCAAGATCATGCATCAAATCTTGCATTCTACAAGCTTGTATTTTACCAAGTGATTTAGCAACAAACTGTTTTGTATTGTTGTCACACAAGTTATAGATATCATTGTTACACAGACTATCAAATGTTGTTGTCACACAGACTATCATATTTGGTTGCCACATAGGCTATGAATATCATTGTCGCACAGACTATCAAATGTTATTGCCACATAAGCTATCACATGTTATTGCCATACAAACTATCATATTTGGTTGCCACACATGTTATCATATATTATTGTTTGCTTAACAACATCAAGTATTGGTCTTTCAACAAATCGCCTATAAATCCAACAAGATTCGAACAATATAAAGACTAAGAACAACACATATAAACCTTGACTAATCATATCACAACATACTTTCATTCTCAAGTCATACTTCATTAACATCTCATGAAAGTAAATGATTTAAATGTATAACAATCCTTTCATCAATATCATCTCATTAACAACATTTCATTCATTGAGTATATGTTCATGACATTTAACCAATCACATGTTTAGTACCATTAGTTATTTACTTGCATTCTCCTTCAAGTTATTAAGCTATGGATGGTCCTAGTTTATTCCAAATATTATCTTCAATGCATCGAGGACATATTTCAATACACCAAATCAATCCATGATGATAAAGTAAAACTTTCATCTTGTTATACATATATGTTCTAGTAAAATATTAGAATTTGATAGGTTGTTTCTATAATTACCTTTGCATCACAAATCCAAATGACCTGATTTTTTTAATTAAACTAGATATATAAGGGTACAACATATCCAAAATTCAGTCCAAAATATGCATTATATATTTATGGTCAATTTTATAAATTTACCCTATTTTAGATGTAATTATACATTAAACAGTCTCTTAAATTTAGTCATATCTCAAAATGGATTTAGATCCAATTAGTTAACATATAAAATGAACATTTTTCATGTTTCACACATCCTCCAATTTAGCTTCTAAGATTCTCAAATGAAATGATCAATCTCAAATTTTTTAGGCATAGACAAGTTTAGGATCAACCCTAATCAAAAAGCCATATCTCTTAGCACACCAAATATCAAACATAATTGCTTTATAGACATTTGGATAGGATATAATGCTACAACTTTTGTACTTCACTTAATTCCCATTCTGACGCCACAAAATTATTGGAAAACAGAACTGAGAGTTGAGCGGGTTTTAACAAGAACCAATCACAATTAAGAGGCCATATCTCTTCGCACATAACTTATCTAGAAATATTGTTCTACAAGCATTTAGATGAGACACAAAACCACAACTTTCATTCTTTGAACTTTGCCTAATTCATCTTTTAGGATTATAAAATAGTAGGTACAATTGTCTACCCTGAAAATAGAATTAAAGGTATTCAGCTCATATTCACTATCAATAACTTCTCCCCATGAATCCTAACTATAATTACTTTATAACTCTCAATATTTGCTCATGATTAACATGCTATGGAAGGGAAATTTCATGGGAGAACACATATGAAATCATGTACCTTTCACCAAAGTTAGAAAACCTCAAGATTCTTCCTAGTTAACTCTGTTTTTCTTCTTCTTCTTCTTCTTCTTCTTCTCCTCCTCCTTTCTTTCTTAGCTCTCTTTCTTCTGCTGCATCTCCTCATATTTTTACCTCTCTAATATGCTCTTAAAAGAATAAAAAATTCCATTTGTATACCTACTTTAATGAGACAAAATCATGGTGGCTTTTTCCTATTGGTTAGAAACTCAATTTTCCTCTTTTAGTCCCTCTTCTTCACTCCTTCATCACCTCTATGCATCTACTAATCCTCATATGCTTCTTATACGTTTAATAAGTTCCAAAACACAATTATTTAAAATACTATAACACACACACAACATATGTCAATTTGTCATGCCACTATGCAAATATCATATTTATATTCAAATGCAATAATGTAAGTGTTATTGTCATGCTTATGCCATGTTATGCATATATTAAAATATAACATAATTAAAAAGCAAATGATTTGGGTTGAGGATGTTATAGAGCTCTTCAAGATTGCTTCTCTAAAAAGATTAACAATTAAAGCATAAGCATCTCAAATGGGGTAATGACACGTGCATAACAGGTAGTATTTCTATGTGAAAGGCATTATATAAAGTCTACAATTATTATAAATTGATACTTAAAAAATTGATGTTGCGTTCAAGTAAGCATTTGCCTTTGTGATCATCATACAAGTTGATATTTAAACAACACCCCTTCATGAGCTAATAATTATTGCAATTACTATATGCTTTGGTCAATGTATAGAGTTCATCCGCTCAATAATTCAGATGATGTACTGTCAAAAGAAAGGGTTGGAAGGAAATCATAACAGAACACAAGCACCAAAGTTAAAACTGCAATTCGGAAAGAAAATTTAAGGATATGTAACATCCCATGAATTGAATGAGCACCAAATTCAAAACTGCTATTGGGGAGGAAAACTAAAGGATATGCAACATCCCGTGAAAGTGAGACGTGCTAAGAGTTGATTTAGCCCAAAATCCAACTACTGATAGGCAGTCTGGTTAAGAATCTAGTGTCCAACCATGGTGCAATATGAGTTGCCTCTCATGTTCATAAATGATTGGATTTTTAGTCTAAACGGTTGTCTCCAACCATATTGCACGAACCATAAAAAATCAACTCTTAGGTTGAACCAAACCATGGTGCAATAAGAGTTGATTTTTTACGGTGCAATAGGACTAAATCAACTCTCATGAGGGGTTAGTCTCCAACCATGAACATGAAGGGTTATTGTCATTTTTTGTGTCTCCAACCACTCTATAAAAAATGACAGCTCGAAAGAAAAATCATTTATTTTTCTAAACGTTACAATCCCTACCTTTCCATGTATAAAATTCTATATGTTTTATTATAAAGTTAAAGTCTAAAATGATAACCCAAATTTTCGTTTTCATACTTTATTCAAAAGGTGTCTTCTAGTTTGCATTTCTGGATGCAGATGTGTCGGGTTGAGCCAACACATGGTACTATATATCCCTAATGTGTCAAATCCAAAATGGCCTTAGGCCTAAGCTAACAATTTGTGTATAAGTATGACATGAATTCATAGCTTAAAGAGATAAAATCTGAAAGAAGCAAGTAACTGAGAAGAATCCACATCTCAAGAATGTCTCCAATGCAGTTAATAATTTTTTTTCGTACAAATTAATTATGAGAATAAAAAACAGAAGCACAAACATATGACATGTAAGATTTATATCGTTTAGCCTTTCATGTACATCCATGACAAAGACAAATATAATATCTTGTTTTTGTCATTTGTATTTGTTAGAATAAGAAGATCAAATGATGCATCTAGGCATCCCAATTAGGTTATACACCTCCTTAGCAGCGATATCATCTCTCTCTATCCACAGTTACAAGAACATTATATTCTAATACAGCACCACAACATGAACATCTGAAACATTTTTCTCATTTTGTTAAATAATCAATTAGGTTGACACCTTCTTAGCATCGATATCATCTCTCTCTATCCACTGTTATAAGAAGATTCTATTCTAATACGGCACCACAACATGATCTGAAACATTTTTCTCATTTTGTTAAAAAATCAATTTCGAATCACTGCAGCCATGATTAAACTGACTCAAAGCATTGAAACACTGAACTTCATCTGACCCCGAAAAGGCAAAGAAACCAATTGCCACGTCCAAATATCGGCTTCCACAAAAACTCTAGAAAATGTCTTTGTCGTTATTGTTTGAACTTAAAATCCTCAACACCCAGGAAGAGGCACTGCATTACATTTTGAGAACAATAAGAATTATGGTTTAACTGAAAATGTAAATATATAAGGAAGTTGATCGCATCATGAAACAGTACATTTACCATCATCACTAGCAAGTTTCTGCGAAGAAAATTATTTCTCTTGTATCTGGCCTCTAGCCAAGTGACACTTCAATCTGCAACAACTATCGAAGCAATACTTCTAAAACTGTCTTAAATACAGCTACAAGCAAATGAAGTAAACAATATAATCTTTTTATTGTCTAATTTGTTCATAAGCAAGCGAATATCAGAAAAAGTATATGTCAAAATGGAAAAAGTCAAAGCAAGACATATAATAAAGGGCAGGATTTGTTTACTCTTTTGGAAATAAAGAAATTCCATAAATTCTTGACCATTTTATTTTGTAACCAACTATTATTTTCATGAGACAATTTAGCTGGAATAAACTTGTAAGCCAGAAGAAGCTAATGGACCTATAAATTTTAATTTGCAGAACTAGTTGGACTGAAGTGCCATAATTATAATCTGAAAGACGATGGCTAAATGGGATCAAGCCCGGTTTTGATCCTGCACTATGGATTATCGAATGAATTAAATTGAAGAATTTCAACAAGAAGACTAGCACAAGCTTCTTAAATCCAAAAAAGAAAAAACTAGCAGTGCTCTTTGGATAGTTTACATTCCCAATGACACAACATCCAGAACCATTTGCAGCAGTAGTCACTAGGTAGGTTGACGGCCGCCAAATAAGAAAAGGGAGAACACTGACACCGGCCTCTGTCTACCACCAACGTTCACATTCTTCAAACCACCAAGTAGCCGTTTTCTTGCTGGACCTGAACTGTGTTTTTTTATTACCTATTGAGTATTTATTTTCATTTTCTCTCTTCCTTCCTTCCATCAACGTGGTCATCTAGCTGTCCGCGTTGTTTGTGGTGGCCCACACGGTTTCTTTCGGTATATGTACGTTCCAACCTCTCCCCAACTCAATCACTTCTCATTTCCAAGAATCCAAAATATTTGCACTTCTTGATCGCCATTCTTTTTTGCATCTCTCAAGAGGTTCAAGATTCTCTTATAATGGCATCTTCTGCTGCATTCAAGAACTTGACTGTTATATTCTTGGCAGCAATTCTTGCTTCTGCAGTTGCTGTTTCAGCTCAACATTTAGGAGAAATGGCACCTGCACCATCTCCATATATGGATAAAGGAGCGGCTTCTTCTTTGGGGATGTCTGGGGCTGTTATCTGCTCTTCTCTTTTCTTGTCTGTTCTTGCTTTCTTCAAGCACTAGAAAGAAATATTTCATTTTCATTAATCTTTTCTTTCAAGATCAGATATCGGATGAATGGATTTTTGATATTATTACCCAATATTATGGGAATACGTACTTATGTATAGATGATGGATTGAGTTGAGAATTGTCATTTCATTCATTTGTTTAGTTAGAGAGAGTAAAATAAAGGATTCATTTGAGATGTATTGCA